>CAAKHC010014509.1:2907-21088 GCA_901007825.1 Macroramphosus scolopax | reverse complement strand
TGGGCTGTGAGACGGCTGGGTGTGTCCGGACTGTTCACTCTGTGCTAAAAGGCTGCTGGTGGCCTGAGGGGGAAGAAGCAGTGACGGAGCAGATCCCGACTGTGGGAACAAAAAGAGACGGCAGAGAGTCCTGCTGTCGTGTCTTTGTGTGTTAACTAATCAGAGGCGGCACACTGAGAGCTTGTCACAGCGTCACTGCGGGGGGGTTAACTGTCATCTTGGCCTACAGCGCTGGTGAGGAGCATTTCAACCTGGCTATCAGTAGTTGGGCCTCAGGCAGAACAAGTAGCGTCAGGAAGACTCATGCCATAAATCTGGGACAACATGGCGAGTAGCAGCATCACAATAAAATGATGTGGCTTCATAATCCACTAATAATAGATTGATATCTTCCACAAGTCCCGGCTGAGGAAATGAGCAAGTGGTTGATTATGTGCTCTAATGGTTGTACGTCATGCTGTAGTCACACACGTCCCTCCTTCACGGCGTCCGTCCACTCGGACCGGTGACTTCATCTGTGTTGTTTCTCAAGGATATCCCTCTACTTCCAGGCACAATGAGGCAGCTTCCTGTTTAGAGAAGCTTCACTCCAACCCAGACTCTCCCAGACTCACCCAGACTCACCCAGACTCACCCAGACTCTCCCAGACTCTCCCAGACTCACCCAGACTCACCCAGACTCTCCCAGACTCTCCCATCCTCGCCTCTGGTCATTTCCCTGTCATTCTTCCAGCTTCCAAGCAATGTCACATTTGTCATTGAAAATATTCCACACTGATACTGATTGAAATCATCATATAACCTGATGACTCAACTTAATTTGCCGCCTTTTTTGTTAAGAATGTAAAAAAGGACTTAACCAACTTAAGAAACGATGATCGCTGATTCATTTTCTGTCCCACAAACTGATTGAATGTTATCAGAAAATAATCCTGGCCTGAGGCTGAAGTGGGTCTGAGGTTTCCCACTGGGTCTGAGACTTCCAGCTGTGTTTACTGTTGTGATAGTTAATTTTAGAGAGACCGCAGAGGTGATTTAACTCATTAAACACCAGTCGGTATCCAACACCTGAATCCATTTAGCAATGAAAGCAAAACTGCATTTGTGCACGTTTTGATTCGTGAGCTAAAGAAAGAAGAAAGAAGAAGCATCTGTGTTATTGTTTGAATTCTGAGTCGTAGATGTCTGTTGTTCCACTGCAAGAACGAACTTGAGGTTTTTAGTATGTTTAACATCTGAATGTGATGTTTGTCTTTTATTAACTATGTGTGTGTCGGAGAGAGAGAGAGAGAGAGAGAGAGAGAGAGAGAGAGAGAGAGAGAGAGAGAGAGAGAGAGAGAGAGAGAGAGAGAGAGAGAGAGAGCAAGAGAGAGAGAGAGCGAGAGAGAGAGCGAGAGAGAGAGAGAGAGAGAGAGAGAGAGAGAGAGAGAGAGAGAACATCTGCAGTGATCTGTTACACTACAAACGGATCAGGAGGAGTAAAACACTGCAGTATGTTGATAAAGTGATATTTTCTTCTTGTAATGACAAAGTGAATCTCAGCCTCTGACGTGGGCTGCAGCCCCCTGAGGCCGAATCAAAGGAGCAGCCCGCAGAGGTCAGGCGGGGGGGGGAACCCGTCGAAGGGCGACCAGGCGGGTCCAGCCCACTGCACGTCGAGTCCCGCCCCACGTTCCCACACATGCAGTCACGGTGCGCAGGGACCCGCACAGCCCGTACAGCCCGCGTCCGCTCTCCGCTCCGAGACTACTTTCACTGGATATTTACGTCTTACAGGTGCGTAAAAGCTTTTTTAAAAGCAACTTTTGAAGGATTTTAAGCGATGATATTCGAACAGAAACGCGTCCCAGCTGCTCGCAGCTCTTCTGTTCTGTTCTCTGGATACTGGATGGGTTGTATGTTTATACTGTTTAAAACTAGATATTTATACAAACAAGTTCAATAAACTCAGTTCGATTATTGCGGATTGGATTTGGATTGGATTCCGAAATATATTAGTTATTATAAAGTCATTACTTGAGCCTTTTAGGGTGCAAATGTAACGTGTTTAAATCATGACGGGCAGGGAAAGACTGTGAATTAGTGAATTAGGAAAAGCTTCGAATTCAGAGAGAAAAAAGTAGCATTTTTCCCCTTTTTTTTTATTTCTACTGCAATTGAAGCATTTCTCTATAATTTACAAGTTATTGCTGCTAATGGTAATTTCCACTTAAAGGCTTGCCCTTCTCATTATCAATTATTCTTATTGATATGATCACTATTATATTTAATGAGTGAGGGTCTCTAGATGTATGTTTATTTCTGGTCATTGATACTAACGTTCCTCTGCTCCTGATCTGTGCAGGCTTGCTCTCACCGCCTCCTGGTGCGCGGTCCAGGCATTGAACAACTGGATTTTGGCAGGAACATTACCGACCAGAGGACGTCCGACCTGACCGCCTCAGATGAAACACTTGCATGCAACAGTTTACGAAGGCTCTCTGTTTAAATCTTCCATCCCAAACAAAGAGGAAAGAATGCAACACCGAAGGACTTTATGATTCCGTGTTTGTGGATCTAATTTCAATATCTAGCGGAGAAGCTGACGTTAAGACTGTTTCTGCCTCCGAGAGACAACAACATGGCAACAGAGTCTGTCCTCGCTGCCTACGCTGTGGTCGCCCCGTCTTCAATCCCCATGTCCCCCTCAACAGGAAACCTGCTTCGGATGTTTCGTGAATACCAGAGCAATGCAGTCATCTTAGAGCACTACAACTACACCGGAAAGCTGAAGGAAAACAAATACAAGGACGGACTCAAACCAGAGGCCATAGCTTTTCTGTTGGTCTGCCTGCTTATAGTTTTAGAAAACGCTGTGGTGCTTCTGGCAATCTGGAAGAACAAGAAATTCCATCTGCCCATGTACTATTTATTGGGTAACTTGACACTTTCTGACCTGCTCGCAGGTTTTACCTACATGGTCAACATCGTCGCGTCTGGGGCCAACACGTTAAGCATGACCCCTGTGTTATGGTTCCTGAGGGAAGGAGGGGTCTTCATCATGCTGGCCGCCTCTGTCATCAGTTTGCTGGCCATTGCTATAGAGCGCCATGTTACCATGGTGAGGATGAAGCCGTACCAGGGGGACAAGCAGGGCCGAATGTTTGCTCTGATCGGAGCGAGCTGGGTCTTGTCTGTGCTCCTGGGTGTCCTGCCTGTCCTGGGCTGGAACTGCATCGGCCAGCTGGACCAGTGCTCCACAGTGCTGCCGCTCTACGCTAAGAGTTACATCCTCTTCTGCGTCACCATCTTCAGCGCCATCCTCATGTCCATTGTGGTACTGTATGTCCGCATCTTCCGCATTGTCAAGTCCAACACCCAGAGGCTCGGTTCAGCCCCACAGAGGAAAGGCCTTTACCGTAAGTCCCAGAAGTACATGGCCCTGCTGAAGACAGTCACCATAGTGCTCGGAGTCTTCATCGCATGCTGGCTGCCCCTCTTCATCCTCCTGTTGCTGGACTTCTGCTGTCCAGCCAAAAGCTGTGAAGTGCTCTTCAAGGCGGACTACTTCTTGGGCATCGCTATGTTTAACTCCCTTCTTAATCCTATCATCTACACCCTGACCAGCAAGGACATGAGGAGGGCCATCATCAGGCTGCTGTGCCAACGCTGCCTTTTAACAAAAGATGGACAAGTGAAGAAGATTGGGATGCCCTTCCTGGAGTGCAGCACCAGTAAGATTGATGCAGCCTCTCACAGACTTGAGGGAATTGAGACCACAGTGTCCTCCGGGAACTTTACACCCTCTACTATCAAAGCCATCTTCCCAAGGATGTCCAAGACATGATGCAGTGACTCACTGTGACTTCTTCCTGAGGGTATTTGCAGAGATAATGTGACCACTGAAACAGCCGTGCCACTTCCCTAAAGACTCACACATGTTGAAATGGAGGGAGAATCTGTGTCCGGGGCGAGGTGATGACATTTTGGGTTTCACTCTGCTGTGGCGTTGGTGTTCATCCTCTATGAATTTGATAGAAGTCCAATTAGGGTTAGACCTACGTGGTTGATCATTACCTTTTTCAATATTCCATAACGAGCATTACAAAAAGACTCTGCCTGTACAAGGCCAGTATTAATCTGAGGACGTTGCCTCAGGAGAAGTGTAACCTCATCTTACCAGTGTTTTCTTTACATACAGTGAAATCAGAATCTAACTGGAAGCAGATGTTTCACATAAATACAGCAAATTATGCTGTATATCTAAAAGACAGTGGCCAAGCATTATCCACATCTCCTCTTCCTGTGCAGCGTATAATGATATGTTGTTGCAAACATGGAACATCCACACCCAAACTCCGCTGCCAAAACCATGTAATTTCTGCCATCTGAGTTCTGGTCACCAGCAATGTGGGTCGAGGTCCCGTACACCGAGATCACAGGCTCGGTGGCCTGGAGACGCACTGAAGACGTCATACGGACGGTTGTTGTACGTTGGCTCGCAGCCTCGGAGGTCTTTATAACAAATGTAGCAACAGATGATGAATGACTGTGAGCGATACAACTGACAGGGCGGTTTGCTGAAATGGACTGGAATATTCCAACAATCGCCCGGAGCCGGAGGACAAAGACAAGAGACACGGAGACTTTCTCACTGGAGAGAGTTCATCTTAATAGAATTAAAGGACGTGGACCTGGCTGCAGGTATAATCAGATATAACCACACATCAATCCATCGGGACAATGTGAGCGGGGCTTTGATGAACATCATGATGGTCTTTGTGAAATGAAAAAAATGGGCATTTTGACAATTGTAATCTTGTTCATACGTGTAAAGAGAAAAAAAAATCAATTTACTGATTTTTACTATACGTTGTAAATATCTATAGCCTCTGTTTTATTTTTATTGTCCAAACTTTACCTAAGTTATGTTTTTATATGTGCACTGAATAAACATTGAGTATGTGAATGATGTTTACATCCATGTTTGGATTTTCTTTTCTCCTGTCACCTGTTTGGAATCTCGATCGATGATTCTTGCTGCCACACTGAATTAAATAAACGTCACGTGTCCGTGTGTTGACACGTCACACGTACATTTTAAGGTCTGCCAAATTACAGGAAAGCACATTTTGAAAATAAACAGACGATATCAAACCCAACATCAACACGATCATTTCACACTTAATAACAAAATAAATTAAATGTATTTATTCTAAGACCTCTCGCTGCCTTTCACAGTCACACTTTAGGATTCAGTGACCTAGATAGTTAAATATTGCTTTCCTCACTTCAGTACTGGGGGGGATAAACGGAAGACAAATAGACAGTCTACGATTTCATAACCCAACTTCCACGCAAGCCATACTAACCACCTGATCTGATGTGTGTTGTGGTGGAGGCCTAGATGAGGCTGCAGAGCTGTTTACCGTAAAGACGAGACATTTAAATGCAAGGTTCTTGCAAGACAGAATACGTGAGAATGTGACACTTAATGTCACTCAGCCCCCTCAACACCCACCAGCACGCTGCACTGGTAACAACGTGAATTCTTTTTAAGGAAGACGGAATTTGACTTTGATAATGTTAACAGGTGAGAAATGATGTATGCACAACCTCTTTTCATCCCCAGCCACTAGTGTGCACCCCCAATGAAGCATAAATACTTTGTTACTTAATTATCATTTTTAAATATTTACATGCCATTACATGTTTGAGGGGTCTGTACTTTGACCCTGTAGTGACGATCTAATAGTTTCCCTTTAATTAAAATGTTCAGAATTTCTTTAAGTAGAAGATTATTACCAATTATATTATCTTATATTATCTCAATTAGTGGCTGTAATGCTGTGATGTCTTTCTTCTGCTCACAGGGCATCATGACTGCTGGACTCTGGCTTTTATATAGAAAAGCATCAACATACATTCAGTGGAGACTCCACATGCAAAGAACCATTATTTATATTATATTATCTAACATACTTTTTATATAACACAGAAGATTACAATATATTATATTTATACAAATATGTCAACCAGCTTTGCAACAACAAACAAACTAGACCTTCCTTTGCCCCGCGACAACCCCCCAACCCAGTTCGGTTAAAATCGGCCTGGTTGTTTTTGTGTTCTGAGTGCAGGTTGTAGCGGAGGATTGTCAATTGTCCGCTGCCTGTCAGTTAGCCTTGTGTTCAGAGATCAGTTTAATTGATAAGATAAGGCTTCATTGACAGATGTTTGTGTATTAAGACAAGTTGATTTCTAAACACATGAGAACAGAGCCGAGCAGTCTGTTACACTGCACATCAACAACACTGCTCGGTTCCAAAACGCCCATATTTCCTCAAACTCATCTGCTCATGTGACGAACTTTGCCTCATCTATAGTCTTTCTTAGAGAAGGGAGTTTGCTCAGTTGTTTCCACATCACACAAGAATAGAATTACCATGAAAACTATATTAAAAAATGCATTGAAAAAGTTTTTTCTCGCTCCACGTCTCATCAGTCTGTGTGGTTTGAAGGACTTCCACGTAGCGACAGTGATATCTAGTGGCCGACGTCGCACTCAGCTTTTATGATGCAACAAAAAGCACTGAATCCATGATGCATTAGAAAATAACCACTAAAACAAATGGAGTGAGATCTTTCATTTTCAGAACAACATCCCTGTTATATAGTACAGAGAAAGAACAACAAACAAGCACAAACACGGTACAAAACCTTCCTGGCAACAAGGACACATTTCATCTACCATTCCCTGCTGACGAAGCCCCACAGCTGGTCGCTCACGTCACTACGGGACCGCACGGAGGTGTCCATGTTAATGGGAGTTGCCAGGTCTGATCCGTAATGCACTGCAAGAGGTGAAAACAAGCACTGACACACTGAGGCCATATCAACAGTTACACACACATCAGGCACCGGCAATAATAAAACACAACATAACACGAGACTCTACCTCCTTTTAAGATGTGCGGCTCTGTATCATACTCCCACTTGATCTTGGTTATCAGGTAGAACAACTTTGCGACATATCTGTTAAGTTAAATAATAATTGAGATAAGCAAACATAGAGTGAAGACTGATCATGTCATGTGACTGAGGATGCAGCATTACTAAAAGACTCACATGGCTGAAGGGATGACTTCAGTTGTGTCTTCATCCACTGCAGTCTGAAGAGTCTCCAACTCGTCGTCAGTGTTTCTCAGACTCTCCAACTCTCTCTGCAGAAACCTGCAAGGGGAGATTAAGGATGCTAACAAACAAAGGGGTAACGTCATCTCTGCATAAATCATGTGAACATGTTTTGGACAAGATAAGTAATTCCTGTGATCAACTGCTGGTGGCTACAGACAAAATACATGTTATCAATCTTTTCAATCTACTTATACACTGACTTGATTTATATTGCTTTGTTGGGTTTAGCTTTGTACCACAGTGCAGGATGTAAGAGAACGACTCACATGGTCTTAAAATCTAAAAACAACTCACACATGGTTGCCGTAATTCTTCCTCCTGTCGGTAGTGAACAAAGAGATCCCTTCTTAAAGTAATTTCAATAGAAGTGATGGGAAAAATACACAGTTGTCGTTTGGTGCAGCAATTCTAAAAGTTCAGCTATATATATAATAAGGGGCTTTTAAGGGAAATATTATTTTAGTATGTTCATTTGTGATCTTTAGACGTGTCCCACCTCTATCTTGTTATCTTCAGAAGAGGCAGGCTTGTGCTTAGCTAAGATGGAGTCTTTTGTTCTCCTTGCAGGTGTTGCATCAGTCCTCCTGTTAACCCTCCACCAGTAAGATGTAATCGTACTTCATTAAAGACTGTATCAATCCTTGCGAACAAACATATAAAAGATACTGTAATTCTGAGTCAGTGATCTGGCTTTTGGCTGTACACTTCCTCAGCTGCTCTTCCAGGATCTCAAGTTCATTCTCTCTTTGCTTCTTCTCCTCCTCCATGTCCAGCAGCCTCTGGCCCACACTCTCCTCAATCTGACCGACATCTGTATTGCAGGGCAACGGCAGAGAGATGGCAGGATGGTAATCAGTTGACAGAAGACTGAGGATGAGAGTCAGTTACTATCTGCATGTCGGAAACACTGTAATTTAGGAATGTGGAAGAGATGCAATCTGGCTATTATCAGACACACAACAGGAGAAACGTCTTGTGTAGCAGCATTAGGACTGAAAGCTTTGAGTGTCTTAGTGACTGTCTGCTAATGGAATGATGATCCAAGGTACCATTAGATCATCATGATGAACTGGAAATAGAAATCCTGATTCTTTTTATATTGCAGGAGATAGCAGAAAAGTCACAGAGAGACAGTAGATCATTAAATGTACCAATGCTTGCCTTTTAAAATCTGCGTCACAATCTTTTTTGTTTCTACATGTTGATCAAAGAGGGCCTGATGTTCATCTTTCACTCGTCTCAGTTTCTCAGGTTGGGTGCTGTTGATGAAGGCCATCAACGCCTCCCCCGTCTCCTCCAAGTCCTGGAATTTATGACTTTGAGCCATTTGGATGACTAGACAGCAAACAAAAGAGCAAATATTATACATTGTTTTTTTAATGCAGGATACACAGTGTGAGATAATAAAAAGGCTTGTTGGTCCTAACCCTAACCCTAACAGCAACATGAAGAGTCTCATTGTCAAGTAGTGGAAGAATTATTCAGGTATTGTGCCAAAGATCGGCAAGACAACAGTGCAATGATACTGTATAATGTGTTCCTAAGTACGTAACGTTAAAATCTGACTCAAGGCAGATTGTTATGAATTGTACTCGAGTGTAGATAGCACTCATTCTGAAGTGTTAGCATCTTGATAACAATTGAAGACACTGTTTGGTAGAAAAGAAGTCATATAATCTACGTTAGTAAATAGTAAAGTTAGTATCTTCAGATACTTGCAGAGACATTAAGAGCAAAAAGAGGAACACGGAGCGTTGATAAAACGTGAGGTGTGTAACAATGACATCAAAACTGAACGTCTGTAACTTCTTTTAGTAATCTGCATAGAAATAAGTGCATATTACCGATTAACAATCCTATTTAATCACGTTTTACCTGACAATAAAAGCAACACATGGCGTTTCACGACTAACATAACGTTAAACTGCACAAGACCGTCACTGTTTTGTTTACCGCTGACAAGTTACGAAGCGAAATAAAGTGGAAAAAATGACATTGACAGGTCATTAAACTTGTTAGGCATAGTATCAACTATATATATAATTGGTAAAAACAATGTTTATACGGGAAATGTGTTCATTTGTAGTAGAAACAAGCAGAATAACTGTACCGTTTTGCTCCTTCCGGTGATTCAAACTGACACCGCCTTTGAGCGAGCGCGCCTCTTGCTCTCTTCTTCTATGGTTATGAACGGACTAAGATCAGCGTCACTAACTTCTAGCGCCGCCTGCTGTACAGGAGTAATCAATACATAATATTGTATTGCTGGTTTCGTTGAAATGACGAAGAAACAAAACCTCATGTGCCTTGTGACCATTGTGCTGTTGTATTAAATGTGGCAAAAATTTCAAAAATATCCCTTTAATATTTTGGGTATTCAACATTTTAGTAGCAAATCTCTTTAAACATGAAAATGACCGACAACCTAGATTTATTATAATCGTAAAATATCAAAATCCTTTCAAACGTGTAACATTTTTCTTTACCAGCTCGAACCAGATAGAACCTTATAAACCTAAAAACGATAAATAAAGAGGAATCAGAGCTTACAATAATGTTACTTGTCAAGTGTCACTTGACAGAACTAATTCCATCTAGCCAACCACACATTTTACTGCGGTTTTATTGCTTTCATTTATCTGCTTCAAACCACATAGTAAACAATTTATGTAAGGTTCAAACATCTGTCAAATCAGCTATAGGAAGACTGGATATAAAAAACCTGCCTCAACAGGTGTTAACACCAGGAAATGTTCAGTTGAAAAAGAAAGTAATAAATGTCACAACATATCAAGCATTAGTTCCTTGTTCCTCTACCAACAATAACAGTTATAACCACCATGTCTAAAAAGAACAGGACTCAAGAGTTTAGATTGCATGTTTATTACAGGTTTGCTGGAACCTAAACATATCCAATGTGAATGTAGCAGAAGAAACAGATCAATTTGCTAACGAAGCTACAATCTGACTAATGACTGAACTTGACTTCAGCCAACGTGGAAAGTTTTTACCTTTGTGAATTTACTTAAAATCAAAACAATCAATGAAAAGCCATAAAACTGTGGTAAACAACTAAATGTTCACAAATATATATTTGAATATGAATATATATTCTCTGAATGTATGATTATCTGTTCGTGGCTCAGCTCATCACTCCTTGTTCTTCTGCTTGTCTTTCTTCTCCTGTGCTTTACGTTTCTGCCTGCCAAGCTGTCTGAAGAAAAGTCTCTTGGGATTTAGACCGTAGGCCTTCAGTCTCTGTTTGCTGAACTCCCGGCCACCTATTCTCACCCCAAGAGTTCCTGATGAGACGCGTCCACCTGAATGCGTGTGCTTCTTCTGGGACCATTTTGGCCTTTCAGTTCTGTTTTTCACAGCTTTATCTGCTGCGTCTTCAGCAGGGACGGCCATCTGCGGTCCCTCTTCTCGTTTCATCTTTTTCTTGGGTATCAGAACCTCTTCCTCCTCCTCCTCCTCACCGACCTCTCTGAGAGCCTGGGCTGGTGTCTGATCTGTGGAGTCCATCAGAGAAGCTGCCTCACAGTCCTCTGCTCCTCCTCCCTGCGTCTCAGCGTTCTTCACACGATCTCTCCTCTTCTTCCCCATCTTGGTCTGAGCCTCTTCCAGCTCTTTATCTTCTCTGTAGATTAAGTTCAGATGAATATTTGTTACACGATATTTGTGACAAAGTGGATTTTATCAGCCGTATATATATATTGTGTTAAACTCACTCAGAATACACAGAGCTTAAGATTTCTTTCTTCTTTCTATCATTCTGTCCTTTGATTTTATAGTTCTTCAAATCACTCATCTCTTCCTTGTCAGACCTGATAAAAAAGGACAAAGGATTCAAGTGAGGTTAATGACCTGGGATGACAGAAGAGGTTTAACAGTGAAGAAATAAAGACTAAAGCAGTACCTGAACATGCAGGTCTTCTTCAGAGAGCTCCATTTGTTCAGGTCCTTGTCATCCGCACCTAAAATCTGTGGAACGTTTAGGTGGAATCAATAAATCAGGTTATGTGTGTCATCTATTTTAAATACTAAACAGTTTTCGCTGCTTTGTCTGCTCAGAGAGAAGATTTAATTAAGATCATTCCCTGGTCAGAGCTCTCCCCGGAGGGAAGCAGTACCAGGTCATCATCTCGAGGCTCATCACTGCAGTGCTACAAACATGTGTCCAGTCATCCTACAGGTCTGTTACAATGCTGAACCCCTCACCCGGACAGCGATTGTTTAATCACAGCTTGGAAACTCAACATGTTGAAGCTATCGTGCATCAGGCTGAACTAAAAACAGATAGTCGAACAAATGTAAGGGATTATGTAACCGTGCATTCATCTGCTCTAATGCAAGCTGTGAATCCCTGAAGCTACAGCAGTAAACAACCACCTTCATATATTTAGAGTACTTCTTACCAAGGTGCAGCAGCAGTAACTGAAGAGGTTCACGCTTGGCAAACATAATGATTATTTGAGTTTGCAGAAGCGCTGCAGTTCCTACCTCATCAGTGGTGAGGCCGAAGTCGTTGGCCAGGACCTGCCTGTAACGAAACCTGCATGGGAGGTCGTCGATGACGTCCTCATAGTCCAGTTTATAATACTCATCCAAGTACTGCTCAAAGCTCTTCTCCTCTGAAATGTAGTTAGATAAATGAATGAATATCAAACAAACTTTGAACAAATCTGCCAGCAACACAAGCTGTCGTCCGTCAGAAGAGACGAGGCTGGTTCAGTGACACTTACGAGGATCAAACACAGGCTTGTTTTTAGTGATGACCTCTGCAAAGTAGGACTTCTTTTTCTTTTTGCCCATTTGTGGCAAATCCTCTCTCTTCAGCTTCATCCTCTCCTTTTTTTTCTTCTTCTTGGAGGCGGTTTGCTGGTTTGGGTCGTAGTCTGCATCCATCTGTTTTAATAGGAGGCCATCAGATAAGCAACTTTCTCTTTGCCATCAGCAAAAGTAGATGCTCTAATCACAGGTGAGCCGCTGATGATCAAATAATACCTGAGGTAAAAATAAGTAGACTCACAATGAAATCCTGGTCTTCACAGTGTGGTTCAGAGATGTTATACCCCTCTTCCTCGTTGCCGTTCTCCTCCTCCTCTCGTTCCCCTCCTGTCCACGTGTCCCAGTTCCAGTTCTCTGTTGCACATACAAGCCACCAAGGTGTTACATCATCAGATCCATCCACCCACACTGGCTGCTCAAGGCAGTGGGGTTGCTACTTCATTCAAAGAAGATGTCAGAGTTAAACGGGGCTGCGTCAGCTAATTGGAAGTTAGGAGACTTTACCGTCAAGTTCATCATCCTCAAACTGAGGCTTTTCATCTTCTTCTCCTCCGTAGTATTCATCACCGAAGAATCTCTGCAAATACAAAACAAACTTTAGTTGATGGGTTTACCAGAGTAGCAGACTGTAGCTGCAACAAAAATACACCTGTGTGATCGTCTTGTGAAAGCAGAGAGTTCTGTTCAGTTATGAGGAGTTTGGTGATGCTGACACAACCTGAGACGCCTCAAGATAAACTAACCTGCAAACACTTTCCTGATTAATCTAATCAGGAAAACACAACACACATGTGTGAGCTGGACACCAACAGTCATTCAACAACTGCTGACTGTGGATTAAGCCCCGCCCCCCTGAGTGATCTTTGGCTTTGTTAAACTCACTTACAACTCCTCACATATCAGACACTCACTAATCATCACCGACAGCCGTTGAGTCACACAGCAGATGGATGTGGATGTGCAAGTTGTGAACAGACAATGTTCAGGTAACTAAATCTTCCTGAGAGCGAGTGTACAAACCTGCATGAGCTGGTCGTGTTGTTGTGGGTCAAAGTCTCCCTCCAGGTCGACCGAACTGAAAGCCAGCTCCTCGTTGCCGGTGAGCTCCTGGAGCTTCTTCAGCTTCTCCATTATCTCGTTTCGCTTCAGGTTCTTCAGCTGCTTCAGCTGCTCCCGTTTCTGCTCTTTCTCCTGAGATAGTTGTGGGAAAGAGAGCAAATGAATAGAGGCACAAGTCAGGGGTTCATTCTAATGTAACACAAATGTTAAAAGAATCCACAGCAGAGAATGAGACTTTATGCATGTTTCCATCCGCTACCATTAGGTGAATATTAGACAGCCCACCAAACCAGCACTGAGTTCTCTTCTTCGTTTTACAGAACCAGAATTGTCATCGTCAGTATCAGCCACTCATAAATCTTCTCTAATGCAATTCTTTAACACGACATTGATTGAAATGGCTACATGACGAATACTGAGTGAGGTTTCTCTTACACATTACACACCTTATCTTTCCGCTCTTTCACTTCTTCCCTTTTGAGTTTTCTGCGATCGTCTTTGGAGCGCACGGAGGTGGCGATGGTGCGGGGGAAGGTCTTGATCTGATGACCATCAGGCTCTTCAAAACGGAAGTTGTAGCTTCTCTCAAAGTCTTCCTGCCGCTCCAGGAAAGTCTCCCCTTCCTCATCAGAATCCTCCACATCGTCCTGGACGACCTCGTCGTACGTTGGGATCCTTCATGCATTAAGAACAATGAATTTGAACGATACATGTTTCCCTTCACTTCACAGACCACCAAGAAGACAACTCGCTGTCATCCAGACTGCTGGCGTCTTACCGTTCCTTGTCGTCATCCTCTAGGTAGCCCTTGTTTAGGACGTAGTCCCTCAGGAAACACTCCTTGTCATCCAACTCAGGGTCATTCCAGTAGTCGCGCAGGTATTTCTATTCCAACATATACCAGGTCATTACTAAGACACGGGTAATCCAAATTTCTTTGCCTATTTTAGTTCTTCCTAGTGACGCTCACCATGTCCTTCGCCCCCTCTGGACCCTCGAGCTCGTCCTGCCCCTTTAGCCAGTCAACATAGTCTGCCTCTTCGTTATCCTAGTAACACACATAGATGCAGAGAAGTTCATGCAGCACTGCAATGCTTTTGCCCGCGATGGCGTGCAGCTTCTGTCCATTCTGACCTTTTCCTCTTGTGTTTTGATCCTCCTGGTGAGCAGAAGAGGTTCTCCTTCTCCCGCACTGGCCTCATCATCTTCATTGTCGCTTTCCTGGATAAACTTACGGAAGCTGAAAGAAACGTTTTGGTTTTCTTTAACAGTCTGCTGTTACTACTCCTGGACACCTAATGATTGTTTGAGCTGTACCTTTCTTTCAGCTGCCTCTGCTCCTGAATGTAGCTGGGCGAGGCTGCTCTCTGTCAAAGAGAACAATATTATTATTGATAAAACATCTGACTGCAGTGAGCATGTCAAAATGTCTGGGAGAAGAAAGTTAAAGCGTCTACCTCTCTTCTTTTGGCAGCCTCTTCATCATCGCTTTCGTCATCATCATCTTCATATTTGCTATACAAAAGGAATCACCGTTAACGATGACATTTGTTTGTGAGACATGCAAATAATTCTTCCTGTCATCATGAGATCATGAGGCACTCTGTTTTTAAAGATGGACCACCACACTGTCAGTTAAAAATAAGATGTATGTTCATCTATCAATCAGCCTATTGTCTCTGTCCGAAGACCACCAGAGCTCTCCGATCCATCAGCAGAGACAGTCGTGCCTTCAAGAGGTCAATAAAAGGCTTTACTTCTTTAGTACCAGAAAAACAAGAGAGAATACTTCACAGATTTCCTAATATGCAACATTAGATGAATTCAGCCCCTGGAGACCCTGATCGTGGAGCGTTCCAACACTGTTCACAATCAGTAGATCACTCACCCTTCCCTTTCCAGTATGACCTGACGTTCATAGTCCTTGAGATACATGGGCTTTACTGTGGCCTTTGAGGTTGATGGCTTCAAGTCACTGGTGGATGCATCTGAAAGCCAGAAGTTTAGATCACTTGTTAATATAAAACATGTCCGTGAGAACGTGAACGCATCACCAATGAACAACTGTAGCTGAGATCACCTTCTGAGTAGAACTTAGCATCCTTCTCATAGATCTTCGGGTCTTTCTTCTTCAACAGTGACAATGTTCTGTAAAAATCCCTTTCAACCACAGGATCCAGCTCCTGGGGGTCGAGTATAAACAAGAATACGTATTAAACAAAAAAATCAATTAATAGAAACAGAGTTATCAGCTGACAGAGAAGGAAGGAGAAGCGATGCTAACCACTTCACTGTCATCAGAGCTGGACTCAGACGACTCATCATCATCATCCCCTCGGTCTCCATATCGGTCCTTCACTGCACAGAATACAACACAAACAATTCAAATCACAAATAACACAGCGTCATAAAATACCCCCTTCAGGGTATCTACTCTCCCACGTTGTGTTGTTAGCATTGTGGTTTAGCCATCGTTAGCTAGCAGTCACACACTTACGCCTCTGTAATTCTTCTCTCTGTCGGTATTTGTCATATTTCTGCGCGAACTGGGAATTGATTTTGAATTCTGAATTTCCGGCCATGGTTGTACAGACTTTCTTCCTGTTATATTTAAAACTACACGCTAGTACAGAGACGACATCCCAGCTGCTACAGACGCGTGTGGAGAGCGGAACCACGTGGTTTCCGGTGCAAACGTCAGTATCGTCCTATAGGGGGCGCGCTAACTCTGAGCGTGGACCAGTGCAAAGATTATATATCACTATTGTGTTTTCTCCTGATTCGATGTTGGATAATTGTTCTCTCTTTTTTCAATTGCTGAACATGTTATCCAAACGTTGGGACCTCTGAATCTTCTATGCATACAAGTTGTGTGTATTTAAATTTATTTTTCTATTCTCTGTTTACTCGATTGATTTTCTCAATTTGCTCGCTTTTATAAACAATGTTATTCCATACTATTTGTTTTTACAGATTCACGTTTTTAAACCTTCCTGTTAGTTTGCTTAAATTCTGAAGAATGAAGCTTGCCTCATATAGAAATTGCCTATAATTCTATAGCAAAATATATTTGAAATTCATTCAGAAATATGGAGGATCTCGTATCATGTAGATAACATTTTTGCCGTATTCAACATAACTATGCAGACCAGGCTGGGATGAAACACAATAATAAAATGAAAGTATTCAGAATGACTTAACACAATTAATATGGTGTTTTAAAATGTCATCATCAGTTGCTTGTGACCTCCCCCTGTTCTGAATAGCAGAGCATAAAGGCATGATAGAAAAGTTCTCATCAGTTATAATGACATCACTGACAATAGGCCAGTAAATGTCCCTCAAAAGGTAAATAATACTGCTGATTAGTATTGTGAGTGTGTTTGCAGAGTCAACCATCCCACTGCATGTTTGCCTCGTTCAGATGTTTTCCTGACGTGGGCGGACCTGAGCGGGCAAGGCTGTGTGACGTTTGTGGCGTAAGAATACGGCATCATGACCCGAGAGCTCGCAAACATAACAGAACAAATCAACATGTCTATTTTCTTGACCCACTTTCACATTTTTTTTACATACTCTCAATGGCCATCATAAAACTGATTTCTGCTGTCTGAAGATCTTTACATCTCCAAAAGCCTCAGCAGAAATCTATATTATCTTTATTGAGTTATTCTATATAACCAATACTTTCTAGGGAAAATCGCTCAGATTCATTGCGATTATGTTCAATGCTAAAATTGGCCCTTGAAAATTAAAAAAAAAACAAGAGTGTGAAAAATGAACTTGACTTGACTTGTACAGCCTCCATATTTTCCAAAAGACATCAAGATTGTCCCCTGAAATAGCATGAAATAACTAAGATATGAAATAAAAATGATACAAAAACTCATACATGGACATCTCATCAGATAAACTTACAGCTTTGACCTCATTCAGGGAAGTCAGCGTGGCGTACACTGAGTATTGATCCTCCGTAGATGGCTCTGGGTGAATGACATGACAATCTAAACACACGTCCCATATCCCCGCTGCCCTGCGGGAAACATCACAGAGCTGTGCCCCCCCCCCCCCCCCCCCCCTCCACCACCAGCCCTGTGGCACAGAAGAAGGTGCATGAATACTTTAATATTCAAACATTTAAGACCATATTTGCATTTTTGTGCTTGTAGTTAGGAAAAGATGATGATTCGTCTTCTTTAAAACAGATTATTTATCTTATACTGTATTAATTTCAGAAATGTTGCCTGTAGCGATGAATTGGGGTGTCACCAGTCTTTGAATTTGATTTCTGATTTTAGGGTCACAGTTTGATTTAATTCTATCAGATTTTCAATTTAACCAAAGATAACACGTTCTTTAAATATATGACCACATGGTATTAGTTGTGTTATAGTTACTAGACTGGTTAATATTGTCAGTTTGGTGTACATCAACTGTATATCTCTGAGTAAAGTAAAATCCGGGCAAATGATATGAAATGTGACGCAATCAGAAATAACTGTCTTGTTTGAGCACATCTTGCTGGTCAATAACACTTAATGTATTCAAGTCATCTGGAACAATCCGATCGAGCTGCACATGACCTGCTGTGGAACTATTAATGATTAATGATGTCAAAGTACAGCTGAAGCCTTTCTGTGAAATAACACTCGTTGGCCATCGCTGCCAACAAAAACAAACCGCTGCAGGACTGTGAGCGGTTAGCAGCGGTTTGAATTGAAATCAGAGATACACCAGGAGAGGTTGCTGCTGCTCACTGATGCCAGTCAGTTTTCTTTAGATTTATCTGAAGTCAGCTTGGGGTGCTTGTTTGATCAACATGTGCACAACACCCTAAATATTGCTCTTTACGTTCTAACGAATGTGTTCAGGATATTTACATTCAGCAAGACGTTTTAGTATCATCTTCATCTTGTGTGTTGAAGCTAGTACAAATGAAGAGGAGGCTTCCACACGCTGCTGGGCTGCTGCCATTTCTCCTACTTGTGATTTCACAGTGTTGCAGGACTTCTTCGAAGCTGCGTGGTATTTGCGTTCCCCTGTGACGTCTGGGAGTTCTTGGAAAGGTGTATTGTTTTACATAGAAGAACCACAGGAGCACTGCCCCCCCCCCCCCAAAAAAAAAAAAAAAAAAAAGGGAAAAAAAAAAAAAAAA
>CAAKHC010014504.1:0-12399 GCA_901007825.1 Macroramphosus scolopax | reverse complement strand
ATAATATAATATATATATATATATATATATATATATATATATATATATATATAAATAAAAGTATTTCTACGTTTAAATACATGTGTTGAGATCTTTCAACTCCTGTTTGCTGATCTTCGAATAAAACAATCACCTAAAAGAAACAGACAAATAACCACAGCAGAGACCTCAGGTAGTGCTGATCATCATGCTTTATTAAATCAATAATGGAGAAAAACTCGAGGAGGCTGCGAAAATAAATAACGCTACAACTCTAACTTCAATCAAACCAAAGTGCAGGATGACGACGGGACGTCGCCTCGCTCTGACTGCGGTGAAAGCAGCAGCAGCAGTTGGCTGTTTGGCTGCTCGGCTTGACTGACAGCTGAGCTTCTAAAAAACAATCACACAAACACACTGCAGACCTCCAGGAGGCGGCGCTGCCTCTGCAAGCGAGCACAGAACGGACTGCAGAGCCTCACCGAGTGGTCGCTCGCCAGAGGCAGCGCACAAACCATAAAAAGAAACACTTGTGCTCAGGGAGTGCAGGCCGCTCGCACTGTGAGCATGTCGTTGAAATGGTGGTGTGACGTAATCCGTCAGAGCACGAGGTCCAGTCGTCCTGCTTACATGAGGGTGATGCAAACAGCACTCAGGATCTCAAGCTACGTTACAATGCAACAGCACCGCTCTCTCTCTTTCTCTCTCCAGCAGTGCATTCATAGTTAGTTTTGGATTGAGTAAACGTCAGCAGGGAGCCTCTCTACCTGCCGAGGCAATCTTATACAGACTTCAACGTACCGTTGAGGCGCAGAGTTTAGTTTCTCAGTTTAACAGGGTAATCGTTCCAGGTGAAACTTTCTCCTGTTAAAATAGTTGTTCTTTGTTTCAGTTAATATTATTGTCATAAATAACAATGCATACATTTCCCATAACCGTTAAATCGGCTATATACATTATGTACATGTCACAGAAAAATGGATCAAAAATCCCAAGTCATAGTTATCCAATATGGCACATTCTATAACAACTTTAGACTTTAGTCAAGTTTGGCATAAATTAATGTCAAGTTTGGTACAAAAATAGTTCATATTTACAAGAAGAGAAATCTGGATCTTTATCGAGTAGATTATTTAGCTCAATTATTAAATAGATTGCAAGGAAGAAGGGAAAAGGGGAACATCGGAAGATTCTTATTTTCTTTACGCTGATCGAATGCTAATGTGAACAGTCGCCGTGTCAGATCCGAGCTCATTGGACAGCTTGAGGGTGTAGGTGCCAGCATCTTCCTCCTTCACCCCAGTGATGATGAGGGTGGTCAGGTCCTCCGTGGTCTCAATGTGGAATCGGCCGCCGGAAGTCACCTCAATGGCTCTTCCACTGCGGGACCACTCGATGTGTTTGGCATCGCCGGAGAAGGCGCATGCCACGGTCAGGACTTTGCCAGGCTCGATGCTAATGTCCTCTGGCAAAGCCTCAATCCTGGGAGCAGACCCTGGAAATGGAAGAACGGCAGTACATGTACATCAGAGCACTGAACAATAACACAATGTTGAAGGGAAATTTGACTTTGACCACCTTAAAACAAATGTGTGTTACCGATGGCTCTGAAGGACGATCCCTCCATCAGGGCGCCCGTCTCCGTCAGGCTGCTGGAGCTCATGGCGTATGACTCAGATGTCATGGAGGACATGCTGGACATGGACATTGTCTCAAACTTCATCTCAGCTGCCATGCTGCTGAAGGAGCTGGACTCCATCATGGATGACATCATGGCCTGCTGGGCGGAGGCGGAAGAGAAGGAGGATGACTCCTCCATCGTGTGTAGTCCTTTCTTCATCATCATGGATGAGCTCATGGTTGATGATGATTCCTTGTGACTCATCGTCATTGATCCTGTCATTGATCCTGATCCTGTTGCTGGTGGAGATGGACAAGCAGACACATAGATATTGAGAATGTATCCAAAGGCTAAATAGGAGTTTTAATCGAAATGAAAACAATAACAGAAATGTAGCGTTAACCTGCTGGACTTGAGGCATTGTCTCACCTTTAAGTGCCAGTTGCTGCTCACGGTAAGCGGTGACCTTCATGCGGATGGACTGGAACACCTGTCCAGTGAAGGAGAAGGAGGATTTGGAGGCTCCAGCCTCTGATGACATCTCACAGGTATACTCCCCCTGGTCACTGTCTGCCAGGTCATGGATGAGGAGGCTGCAGGAGCCCTCAGAGTAACTCATCTCAAAGCGACTGCTCTGTGAAAGCCTCCTTCCACCTACATACCACACCACCTCCCTGACGCTGCTTTCGCAGACGCAGGACATCTTCACCGAGCCTTCGTGGGCCTCAGCCATTAACTGACTCAGGACCTTCGGCGGTTTCGGGGTCGGGGACTTGACAGCAGGTGGTGACGTGACCCTCTTGGGAGACATGAGAGGAGCAGGGGACTTCATTCTAGGAGGTGATTTGATCCCCTCCGGCTCAGGTGACTTCAAGGCCCTTGGTGACTTAATACCAGATGGTTCCGGGGATTTGATACCTTTTGGTGTTTTGATACCGGCAGGTTCTGGAGACTTTAAACCTCTTGGTGTTTTAATTCCTGCAGGTTCTGGAGATTTGACCCCCCGTGGTGACTTTACTCCCTCGGGTTCAGGTGACTTAACCCTCTCTGGAGCTTTGACAGGTGGTGGTGACTTGAGTCTTGGTTCAGGGGATTTTAATAATCTGGGGGACTTAATTCCCTCCGGTTCGGCAGACTTGAGGCCAGGACCTGGTGATTTTAGACTGGGTACTGGTGAGGGTGCAGGTGGTTCAGGAGACCTCACACTCAGTGGAGGCGACTTCGCACTCGGAGTTGGTGATTTAATTGAAGGCTCTGGTGACTTGATGCTGGGCTCTGGTGACTTTACACTTGGGACTGGGGAGGCCACAGATGGAGCCGGTGATGTGACCGAAGGCTCAGGGGACTTTACAGGCGGCTCTACGGACTTCACGGCCTGACCCTCCTCTTTGGGAGCTGGTCTGCGGATGGTCAACGTGAAGTGGGCCTCCTGTCGGCCTACTGAGTTCTCTACCACAACAGTGTAACTGCCCTCATCAGAGGCTGTCACGGAGGAAATCTCCACGCTGGACTTGTACTGAGTTGTGGTAACTTGGACACGGTGGGACGAAACAACGGTTCTGCTCTGATGCATCCACATCACAGTGGGTGCAGGCTCCCCATCGATATCACAGACGAATCTGGCCGACTCACCTTCTGCTACCGTCACAGACTGGGGCTTTGTGAGGATTCTGGCAGGAAGAGACGGTTTCATCTTGTGGACAGAAACCTCCTCAGTCACAGCAGCAGAAGTCAACTTCAGTTGAGTTTCAGCGGTGGTGTGCCTTCCAGTCAGAGAAACCTTGTCTGACGAGTAGGATGAACCAGATGACAGATATTCAGTCGAGCCATACTTGATTGATGAGTCGTACCTCTCAGCAGAGGCGGAGTATCTTTCTCGTGTGACAACTTTACGTGTCCCTGTTATCTTGGACTGGCTTTCTTCCACTTCCAAGTGGGTCTGAGTTGCGTAGCCGGCTTTAAAGTGAGTGCTGTGATAGTGGTCAATCCGAGTCACTTCAGGGACGTACGCTTTCATAACTTCCTCGTCCTTACGGCGAGAGGCGAATGTTGTGTATCCTCCACCTGCCACATCCAGGGTGGCATAGTCAGAGGCGTCTCCCTTGGAATTGGAGCATACGCAGCGGTATGTGCCGGTGTCCTCCTCCTGGCAGTCCAGAATCGTGATGGTCAAAACTCCACTCATGTTGCTGAAGACATATTTCTCGCTGCTTGCAGAGATTGCAGTTCCATTGTGGAGCCACACGACCTCGGCTTCCGGCTTGGCTTGGATGTTTAGGGTGAATTTAGTGTCTTGGCCAACTGGTATGCGGTGCGAGCGCATCCTGACCGTCACACGGGGAGCGTGGTCCAGACTGAAGGGCATCTGACTAACGGTCTGATATTTTCTCTCTGATTTCAGGGCTGCCTTTCTGGCCTCATACCGGGAC
The DNA here is from genome assembly GCA_901007825.1 of Macroramphosus scolopax. Lineage (NCBI taxonomy): Eukaryota > Metazoa > Chordata > Actinopteri > Syngnathiformes > Centriscidae > Macroramphosus > Macroramphosus scolopax. Next base: position 8,370 of record CAAKHC010014504.1, on the reverse strand, counting down.
ATGATGTCAAAGCGGGCAGACCGCTCAAACCTGGAAGAAGAGCGGGACGACCTCTCCACAGACCTGACAGGGCTGGGGGAGCGAGGACGGGTTCTCTGTGGGGTGGGGGATCTCCTCTCCACAATCTCACCCTCTACAGCCACAGGTGGCCTGGAACGAGGTGGTCGGATCAACTCTGAGACTGGACGCATCAGCTCTATGTATGTTGGAGAAAGTGAACGTCTCCTCCTCATGAACTGAGAAACAGTACGCTTCTTCTTTGTCTCTGTAACCTCCACAGCTTCATGCCTGATGTCCTGCCTCCTCTCTTCATGCTCCACGGCATGCCGGTGAATGCGGACAGGACTGCCTGCAGGGGAGGCAGAAAAGCCCAACTCCAGCTCATCCTCCAGCACCATCTTCTCCTCCTCTGTTCTCCTCATAGATAGGTAGTCATCCACAGGCATCATCAGCTCTTCATCACTCAGATCCCCGAGAGATCTTCTTCTGGATCTGAACGAAACCTCAGATTCGGGGGAGGGTGAGCGGCGAGCCGGTCTGACTGTCTCCAGATCATCCAATGTCAGTTTTGGAATTCGCCATCTCGGCCTGTACTGATCAGTGATTCTGGGCAGCGGCATCACGTAGAACTGCTCCCACCTGGAGAGACGGATTCGCCTTTGTCTTTTTTGCACAATCCTCTCCATCCGCTCTGGAATCTCGTACTGGTCTCGGAGCTTCCTGTACCACTTCATGTCAGAGAGAGCCACAAACTGTTTAATACCTTTGTCCTCATCCAGATCTCTGTGGTCATGAATAACAGGCTCAGGGATCTCGTAAGGCATGAAGATCCTCCTCTCCTCTTCCAGCTTCTTGGTCTCAGACTTCTCCTCTGTTATGACGAACTCGCCCTCAACATTCTTGGTGCTGACTGCAGGCTTGTACATCTCTGCGGCGAATTTGAGGGCCTCTTGGGCCGTGGGGTTAAAGGGTACGAGCTCCTCTGTGGCAGCTATTTGCTGAGCCATCTTGTTCGTCTTTTCAATTTGTTTCTGTATGTGTCTGTATTTCTCATCCTCACTCTTGTACTCTCGTCTGGTATATGTGAGGCGGTCCACCTTCAGTGTAGCCTGGCAGCTTACAGAGCCAGCACAGTTGGTTGCAGTCACTTTGTACACACCAGAGTCCTCGAGCAGTGTGTCTCTGATGTGCAGGACATGATGGTCAACGTCTTCTTCTATGACTACAACCTTGGGTCCAAACTGTAGTGGTTGGCTGTCCTTCTCCCATTTAAGAGTAGGAGTTGGAAGTCCTGACACTCTGAGCTCAAAGCGGACGCTATGTCCTTCTACGCATTCCACATTGGTCAGCAGACGTTTGAACATAGGCCTCATAGTTTCCTCTATTACAGGGTGAGGTGTCACAGTGAGACGAGCCTTACAGCTGTCTTCTCCAAACTTGTTGTGGGCCATGACATTATATTCAGCATCATCGCTCATGTCTAGATTGTGGATCATCAGCTGATACAGACCCTTGTCACTGGTGAATGTGTACTTGGTGTCATCATCACCTGGCTTGATTCTCTCGCCGTTCTTCAGCCATGTTACATGAGGCTCCGGGTGCACAGTGATAGTTACACCGAAGCGCACATCTTCGCCAATATAGGCAGTGCGATTGTACAAAGGCAAAGTAAACTCTGGTGGCCTCTGCAGGAGTTTAGTCTTATCGACCTTCTTCCTTAGTTTCTTGATGGACCGGCTGACATAGTACTCCCTGATGCTCCTTACTGTCTCAACAAAGAGCTCTCCGTAGACACTATCCTCTCCATCATCACTCACAACCTTACATCTGTACACACCGTCGTCACTCTCTTCAATGTCCTTTACATAGATGCTGGCAAAACCATTGCTGTAAGTAATCTCATACTTGGAACTTGCGTGTAGTTGACGGTTACCAAAGTACCATGTTACCTGGGTACTCTTGTCATAGTTGGTGAGGCTACAAGTGAATCGAACGTGGCCGCCTTCTTCAGCCGAACCGTGCATGACTGGACTAGCACGCAGACTTCGGTACTCAGTTCCAATCTTCACTCTACCCACAGCCAATCCTCTCTGGTTCTTGAAGGTACCACCATAGGCCACACGAGCAGCTGATACGATAGTATCTGCCTTCCTTACCAGAGTCTGGTAGTATCTTCTGTGTCTCAGTGTCCTAATGGCCCTGTTGCTGACATGTTCTATCTTCATCTTGAGCCACGGGTGCTCCAGAGCCTCGTGGGCTGTCATACGGCGCTTCCTGTCCTTGACAAGAAGTCTGTCAACAAAGTCCATAGCCTCCAGGCTGATGTCCTTAAATGCTTCACTATCAAAGATGTACTCACAGTTGGAAATGTTCTCAATCATTTTTGTAGTGGATTCTGCTGCAAATGGATTGAGGCCACTGAGCAAGACATAGGCCATCACACCCACCGACCACATGTCAGTGGCTGTTGTGACCAAGTCATGGCGGTGAACCTCAGGGGCACAATACTCTGGAGCTGAAAATAGCATTCTTATATTTTCTCCAGGTACCAGCAACCGAGCCTGGCCCATCTCAATAATCTTTATGGTGGTGCTTCTTCTTGTGGTGTAGACAATGTTGTCTGGGCGGATATCAAAGTGGCCAAAGTTGTTGCTATGCAAGAACCCGAGTGCAGAGCAAATCTGTCTTAGGTAACGAACAACCTCCTGTTCTGTGAGCTCGAAGTTGCTGGTCCCAAGACGCTCAAAGATGTCAACTCCAGACAGGAACTCAAAGATTATGATAATCTCCTCCATGCTTTCAAAGTATTCATGCAAGTAGATGATATTCTTGTGCCTTGCTACGTTGAGAGCCTCAATTTCCCTGAGAACCAACTCCCGGTCAGTTCCTTTGACCTTGATAAACTTGGCCATGAAGGTCTTCTTGGTTGCAATCTCCGTACAACGGTAGACCACTCCAAACTGGCAGCGGGCCAACTCCTCAGAGATGGTATATTTGGAAGACAGCTGCTTTACTTTATAGACTGGAGCTTCTACCTTTGTGATCTCTCTGGTCTCATCCACTTCCTCATCATAGTTCCTTATCACAGACTTGTCCTCCTTCGTGGTGATGGGCTCAGTTGGAGCAGTGGGAGGACTCTGACCAAATTGGTTCTCAGCGATGACGCGGAACTGGTATTTGGTCTTTCCAAATACATTGATGATGGTGATGCTGCAATCAGCAGTCTGGCCAGCACGGATCCACCTGTCAGCTGATGTGGGACATTTTTCAACAATGTAGCTAATGATGTCGCTTCCACCATCATTAGCAGGAGGCTGCCAGGTCAGAGTGATGGAATCCCGGGTGATGTCACTGACCAACAATCCTTTTGGAGAATCAGGAATGTCAGCCACGTCCACCTCAATAGTTTGTTTGTCCATTCCAAATCGGTTCTTGGCAGTGATAATGTAGTAGCCAGTATCCCTCCTCTGTACTCCCTTCTGGAAGACCAGGGATGTGAAAGACCGGGTGGTGATGACCTGGTGATAATGAGTGTTGGAGAGGATCTCCTGACCCTTCTGCCAAGTGATTGCTGGTTCAGGCTTGCCAGATATCGGGATCTTGATGGTGATGTGATCACCTTGAGCAGCGTGGACTGCTCCCATTCCCTGGAGCTCCTTTGGCAGGTGGATCTTAGCGGGAACTAAAATTGAAATGAAAGGAATTTATTAATTTGGTTTTATGAATAATTTTTTATTTTACCAAATCTTATCACAATATTTATACCTTCAACTTCCAGATTGGCAGTTGTGGAAATGGATCCTTCAGAGTTGGTTGCTCTGACTTGGTAGACTGTGGCATCACTCTCATCAGCGGCAGTGATTACCAACTGGTAATAACCTCCCTTGAACTCTTGGGCTTTAATTTTGGTTCCATCTGCCTGGATTTCCTTTCCACCACGGTACCATTTCACTACAGGCTTGGGATGACCCACCACCTTCACAAAGGAAGAAAAGCAATATCAATTAATTCATATTTTTGTTAGGGCTGTGAAAGTTAGCGCGCTATTAACGAATTAACGCAAAATCCTTTTAACGGCACTATTTTTTTTTGACGCGCAATTAACGCGATTATTGAACCTCGGTCCACACCGTAGTTTGGGGAATCAGGAAGTAATGCACTGACGTCGATGCCGCACATAAACAAACCCCCGTGGGCAGTAAAATGGATAAAACAGATACTATTTTGAATGGTAAGTTCAGCTTCAGCTGCCCGATGGTTCTCTCGACAGGACTAAAGTAATTTGTATTTACTGTCGATGAATTTAGTTCCCAAATACCACTTGTCGGCCAAGCACACAGCTGATCCAGAGAGCCCTACGCCCCCTCCTGCTTAAAGCAAGCCACGCTGGACAGTTCACCGAGGAGACAGCTGGACAACTCTACAAGCCCCAAACTCACAACAGCGGTCGCAGAATGGGGCGACAGCTTGTAGGTCGATTAACATCATGGAGGACGAGGGTCTGTGTGAAATAATACGCATCGCATCCAACGACTACAAAAAGCTGCTGAATACAACAGAAGAGCTGTTTACAGGCTGTAGCCTAACTGCACTATATCATTGGAGTCCTGTTCTTTATTCATTCCCCACTGTTTCATGCGCACTATATTCATTGTTTTAATTTATTTTGTGCATCGCACTGTTTGTTTTGAATTTGATGCAAATGCAATGCATGAGAGTCCTTTTGTGTTAATGGATAAACAAAAATGGGGATGAATAGTCTAAGTGTAAAGTTGAACACACTACGTTGTATTAGTAATCATTACTGTGTAATGTTACAGTTACTGAAGTAAATCAATATGGCCATCTGTTATTTATTTGTTGGCCTTGAGTTTATGATTTCAGCATTTATTTTACTTGAAGAATTTATTTTACTTGAAGAACATACTGGACAGTATTTGTCATGGTTCCAATAAGATAATAAACATGCATTTGCATAAATCCCATGTTGATTGAAGAGTATTAAAAACTTGAAAAAGATCTGTTTAAAGGTAGATTTAGAATGGATAAAATATATGCGATCAATCATGTGATTAACTCATAATTAACTCGGCATTTTTTTTTTAAAAAAAAAAAAAAAAAAAAAATCATGTGATTAATCGCGTTAACTGTTTTAATCCATTGACAGCCCTAATTTCTGTAGAATAAATTGTTTACAAAAAATATTCAAAACATACACCACGGCAAACAAATGGAAGTGCATGCTAAGAAGTATAGTATAATCACCTTGGTGACGAGGGTAGCATTGGCATGGTATTTGATGGTCATGTCTCTGATCTCCTCCCTGAACACGGGAGCGCGGAGACACTGGTCGGATTTGGGGATGATGGGCTCAGAGATCTCACTCCAGTCGCTCTCACCACCCATGTTCTCACACTTAACACGGAACTCGTACTCGAAGCCCTCAATCAGTCCTGTCACTTCGTAGCTGGTCTCCACAATCTTCTTACTGGTCACCGACATCCACTTGTTCTGCTTCTTCTCACGTTTCTCTAGGTAGTAGCCGCTGATTTTAGCTCCCCCGTCACTGCTTGGAGGCTTCCAGCAGACACCACAGGAGTCCTTGGTAGAGCCCATGATGAAGGGCTGCTGTGGGATGCCAGGTTTTTCTGTGAAACAAACAGGAAATATTATCGTAATACTCTAATTGTGCGCAATGAAGGGACATGAAAAAGTGGTACACAAAATAAGAATGAGCTTACCGAATGGACTCTTGATGATGACGACTGAGGGGATCTCCAGAGGCTCACTGACCCCATACTGATTCTGAGCTGCAACTCTGAAGTAGTAGCCGGCGCTCTCAATCAGGTTGGGTACACGGCAGGTGGTTCCAGAGACAGAAGAGGACACCAGTTGCCACAGTTCACCTTCCTTAGCCATTCGTTTCTCCACAATGTAGTTGGTGATCATGGAGCCTCCGTCGTCCTTGGGAGCCTTCCAGCTGATAACAACTGAGCTCTTCAGCAGACCTTCAACAACCACTGGGCCCGCAGGAGTACATGGCTTATCTATGTTCAAAATGGAATACATACATGTAGAGGTAAGTTACTGTTGTTTGAAACTAAAAATCATTAAAGGGCCCATATTATGAAACATGTCTTCTGATTTGGGGTGTTATCTTGTGTCTCTGGTGCCTCCACACACATACAAACTATCCATGTAATGTTGAGTGAGATACGGTTTCTGAATGTATCCTGCCTTCAGTCTCCAGGTGAGCTGTTCTAAATCAGCAGGGTTCAGTGACGCGTTGGGCCCAAACGTTTCCATATTCCCACCCTCCATCAGAGACAGTGACCATGTCTCCACCCACCAGGTGCAGCAGTCACTTCTCCAATACCCTCCATTGTCTTATCGATTCAGAAGCCCCTGTTAGGAGTCACCATGTGGAAGCTATGGAAAGTGTTCTGTTGTTGGCTGTAACAATGAGCACAAATCACTCCATCTTGTCCCGGAACCAGAGGACAGAAGAGCAGCATGGCTGGAATTCATGTTTGAAGACAACGTCCCTGCTGAAGTTAGCAAAAAACTGTTGGTGTGTGCTAACCACTTCAAGACGGACTGTTTCTCCAACCGCTAGTGCTAGCTTATAGTTAGTTTGCAGTCGGCGCGCTTTCTCCTGTGAAGTCATTGACCAGCTACGGGAACTTTCTAAAGTAATGCATCTGTAAATTAAATTCTACACTGAAATATGTTGCGCTCAAAACAGCCCAGTGCGAAATAAGTGTTTGTCAAAGGTTAGCAAGCCGCTAGCACCACGTAGATTTAGGTAATTCTACACAAACTACCAAAGCAGTGTTTTACCAAACTAACCAAGTATCAGTGTTTTGCCACATAGTACAAGCTAGTGCTAACCGCTAGCACTAGCTTCTAGAAATCAGCATGGGCTCCACATACAAACCCTGGTACCCAGTCGGTCCAGCAGTACACATCCCCCGGATGTGCAGTACTGCTTGGTGGGGGATGTGTACTGCTTGGTGGGGGATGTGTACTGCATGGTGGGGGATGTGTACTGCTGGACCACATTTGGAAAAGCTGTCTAAACTGGAATATGTTAGCGTTGTCCAGGGCAAAACGAGTGTATGTTTGAGACTAGAGCGGAGCACTCTCCCCGTTACCATGGTAATAGTTAATGAGTGGGCGTTGACAAATGAGCAGCAGCTCTCATGAATATGTAATGAGCAGCAGAAACAGCACTCGGACAGGGACACAGACAGACGGTAGTAGAAGGAGGCAAGAATCTTTTCCAAAAAGCTATTTCAAGCAAACAAGTTCAGAAACATGTTTCCTGGAACTCAGAGACCCATTTTAACTTTAAAAAGAGTCATAATATGGGCCCTTTAAGTGGAATAATAGTGTCTACACAGTTGTGTTCTTTTCTCTAATCCTAGTATTATGACATTACCTTGGATTTCCACCCGCAGTACAGTGTCAACGGTTCCGAACTTGTTGCTCAGCTGCACTTTGTAGCGGCCAGCGTTGGTCTTCCTCTGGACATTCCTCACCACCAGGTGGGTATAGCTTTCTGTGTTTTCAATGATCACATTCTCAGATGGGTTCAGAGGCTTCTTGCCATAGAACCACATGATCTGGGGAATGGGACGGCCAATGTAGACGACATGGAGGCGGAGGCTGGTGCCTGCTCCGGCATAATACTTCTCCTTGAGAGGGAAACCAGGATGCAACTGAGGTGACGCATTCAGGCGCAGCTTGCCACTGGTCTCAACCTCTCCAGCCTCATTGATAGCCCTGCAGGTGTACAGACCCTCGTCTTCCTGCTCATCTGTCAGGATGCTCAGGGAATGGTTGCGGCCATCGGAGCTCATCTTGTACTTGCGACTCTGGATAAGTTCCTTGCCGTAGCGGTACCACTTGATTTCAGGCAGAGGTCTGCCGATGATGCCACAGGTCAAAGTCCCAGACTCGCCAAGCTTGGTGGTTACGTCCTGGATATCTTCCTTCAAAGCTGGAGCCTCACCAACTGAAACATCAGCAAAGTTTAAGTTAAATCATTTCACATAAACAGCTTAAATCTCAACTTCAGGGTTTTGTAAAACGAGAAGGAAAAGGTAGCTTATATGTATACACTTTATGGACAAAAGTATTACATTCCACCTCCAGGAGATTTTATGACATCCCATCCAAATTCATAGACATTAATATAAAGTTGGTCCCCTTTGCAGCTCTAACAGCTTCCACTCTTCTGGGAAGACTTTCCACAAGATTTCGGAGCGTGTCTGTGAGGTCAGACACTGATGTTGGAGGAGAGGGCCTGGCTCACAATCTCTGTTCTAGTTCATCCCAAAGGTGTTCAGTGGGGTTGAGGTCAGGGCT
>CAAKHC010014501.1:3511-13676 GCA_901007825.1 Macroramphosus scolopax | reverse complement strand
GGGGGGGGGGGGGGGGGGGGGGGGGGGGGGGGGGGGGTTGTTGGGGTTGTTAGAGATTGTGGCAGAGCACCACACTAACCTGTCAGTGAGTCCTCAGCTGGGTGAACCTACTCCAGGGAGGCGGGCTGGCGCCACAGTGCTACGACACGAGTCTGTTGGCGACTCGACCGGGACGGGCAGGTCTGCAGAGGAAGGCAGAGGGTTGCTCAGCGAGCGATGGCACCTCGCATTTTATTGTGATCCCAAACAGATGCAATCCTGGAACTCCCGGACACACACTGGCACACACACAAATAATTGGATTTCCCTGAAACAACACATGCAGCCCTTTTACACGAACGGCAGATTGTTTGCTCAGAGTTTTCCTCCCCTTCAGCAGTTGGAATGTTTTCACACGAAAAAAACAGCTCGGAAATCAAACCAGTGAAATGACCAGGGAACGAGAGGGAACCGGAGAACCTGGTTATGAATGGAATGCCCCCTCATGTGAGGTAACAGGAGTCTAATTGCAAAATCTCTGCGCATAGAAGGATAAACTGGAGTTACTCTGTTGCTTTTCTCACTCAAGCACTTCATTTCTGTGGTTTTCTCACCTCTTGCTCTCCACATGGACTCGTATCAAACAACTCAATGACTTCCTGGGGCCTCCACAAGCTCTCTGTCAGCCCCTGGTTATCTGTGCCGGCCTGATCCAGCTGTTCCCTGCACTACACAGTCGACTTGGCTGAGGCTGGCACATCTGGAAGAAACAATCAGGACATCCTTTTGGTACCTCTGCTGTGACGACAGACGTCCACATGACCTCCTCGTGCGAACCCTTTCACAGTGAGCGAACGCCGTCCTTCACACGGTCGGCGTACCGGTCCCGGTTCCCTTCGATGGCTCTCCTTCCACACTTATTGGGGGGAACATAGCTCGTAACATCTGTGTCAGCTTAGATTTAATTTCAACCAGATCTGCTTGTGGAGTCATTTACAAAAATGTTTACATCATTCTCACACACAACACACACCCTGTTACAGTGAAGCCGGCCACATTACGATGTTCTGTTGATCTGAGAGGGAGCCAAACCCGAGTGCGCCTGTATCGAAGGATACTGTGTTTACAGGAAGAGAGGGAGTCAGCAATCCAACAGACATGATATATAACGTATACAAAGTAATGCTTGTGGACTTGTTGGGTGTTTGGGTGGATGAAGCCAGTTAACTCTGCAGTCAGTGACTCTCCATCGATGGGCATTAACTGTATGAATCATCGCCTATTAAAATCTGTCCTCAGCTGCAAAGCTTCACCACAGTTACTGTGAAGCTTCATTAAAATGCTTTGGAGGGAAGAGCCGCTGATGTCCGGCCGAGGCCAGCTCCTGCCTCCGTCCTGTAACCGGGCGGGGAGAATCAGCATGTAGCTCAAAGGATGCTGGGAACATCTCTGGTCCACACATTTCTCAGAAATATTTCAGCTTGATTTCTGAATCTCAACCAGAAACAGAGAGAGAGAGAAAACAGAAGCACATTTGTCCCAGGCTTGTCTGTAGATATACTGCTCTCATACAGACTCCCTGCTGCTGCAGCTTTCTCATTTCTGGATTCTAAATGTTGTGCATGTCAAAATCCCAAAATGTATTGCTTAGCAATGCAGAATAGGTTTGTGTGGTTTGGTAATGGTGCAGTGACCATCATTCACCTTTTAATGCTCCTCTTCAAGCTCAGCGACCTTGTTCTGGACAGCCATGGTGAGACGCTGGGCTGATTCCAGGTGGTCCTGCAGCCGAGCACTCACACAACATCACCACTACTGGCATCCCACTAGTGGCACACACCGGTGGATGGAAGCAGTCGGAATATTCATAAAGCAACATTATTAGTGCTGAAATCTGGTTACACAAATTCACCCCAGGCACCTCTGAGACAAGAACTACATCTGGATGTGTTAACTACATGTAATTCCCTCTGTGGGCCCCACCTGCATCACCTTCATCACCTGCATCACCTGCATCACCTGCATCACCTGCATCACCTGCATCACCTGCATCACCTTCATCACCTGCATCACCTGCATCACCTTCATCACCTGCATCACCTGCATCACCTGCATCATCTGCATCACCTTCATCACCTGCATCACCTGCATCACCTGCATCGCCTGCAGTCACCTGCATCACCTTCATCACCTTCATCACCTGCATCACCTGCATCACCTTCATCACCTGCATCACCTTCATCACCTGCATCACCTGCAGTCACCTGCAGTCACCTGCATCACCTGCATCACCTTCATCACCTTCATCACCTGCAGTCACCTGCATCACCTTCATCACCTGCATCACCTGCATGACCTTCATCACCTGCATCACCTTCATCACCTTCATCACCTGCAGTCACCTGCATCACCTTCATCACCTGCATCACCTGCAGTCACCTGCATCACCTTCATCACCTTCATCACCGGCATCACCTGCATCACCTGCAGTCACCTGCATCACCTTCATCACCTGCATCACCTCCAGTCACCTGCATCACCTTCATCACCTGCAGTCACCTGCATCACCTCCAGTCACCTTCATCACCTGCATCACCTGATAATATTTACACTTGTTCATGTTCTACTGTTGGGACGGGATCACAGTATATTGACACACATTTTCTCTGTGGAAATACAAGCTTAGAGTTGTCCTGTGTCGTGTCTCTTGTCCACTCAGAGTTGTTTTCATTATAGTTACTTCACCTGCATGTTCAGAATGATGAGAGGTGTTTGACACTAGGAGACTGTTTCTCTGCTCTGAACTTAAATCTGGGTTTAAAGGTGATGTTGGTGAACATCTAGCCCTCCAAAGCAATAGGGGGCAGTATAGTACCAGAAGGTTTGGTGTGTAGAAGACAGTTAGCTATCTTTATAGCCTAAGGAGGGAAGGAGTTCATGTAGCTCAGGGAGGTCTGGGCACTTCGGAGGTCTGGGCACTTCACGGGTCGGTTGTGGGGAAGAAGGAGCTGAGAAGCTCAGGTTCATCGCCGCCTGATGTTCCAACCCTCACCTGCGGATATTTTGGTTCAGTGAATGGCACATTGAGATGGCGGGTACGAGCAGCAGGGTGAGGAGCCCGGACATCCGAAGTTAGTTCAGAGCTACACCTCCTTCAAACGAACGTGACTCACTGTTGCCCCTTGAGGTACACAGTGGTACTACGAGGTGGGATGGACCTGTTCTAGCTTGGGACACAAGTTATTATTTTTAGATTCAAAGTGTTCTAAATGCTTACATACAATATTGTGACACATTGTGATGATGATGTGATGTAAGTCTATCCAGTGACCCCTAAGACCTTCGCTCCAGTTGGATCTGAGGAGCAGCCTGGTCACTACACAAACATTGTGAGAGCTTTGGACTGTGCAACAGTTTCCACACACCAACAATCTCCTCTTCTCCCAGTCTGATGTCTTCTCCAGCACCTGGACCTCCAGCTCCCAGCACCTCTCCTTGTACTGAGGAGCATTGCGTAAAGCAAACAGCAAAGTTGAGCCAAAGGAACCCTGAAGGATTTCTGAATCGCAAGCTTTTTCCAAGTCACCTTGGTCTACTCTTCTCGGCCTCCTGGGAGAGCCGCAGCTTGCATGCTCGACCGGCTCCGGGCTGCAGGGGTCCCGGGGACACACTGTCCTGGTCCCGGTCTCCTGCTGACTGCAGCAGAATCAGATGACTGAGCTGGATGGACAAACTGTGCTACAATTCATGTCTTCTACTCTCCCTGGATTATATTGTTTTATATTATATTTAGTTCTTAACAAGCTTCACTCGGTCCGTCTCATTCACAGGACTCAAACACACAAACAATGGTTTTAGGGCTGAAGGAGAGTTTGTGGCTCGACTCAGAACAGCAACATGTGCAGTCTGATTCTGTCACACACGCTCTACTATCACTATGATAAAGGTGTACGACCCCCCCCCGAGCCGAGAGAATGAAGTCAGCAGGTTTACTCAGTGTGTTTCTGTAGGATTCTATCATGAAGAGCATCTTACAAACAGCACTCGTGATTAGTGATTACCACGGTGACATGAGACGATGAGCTCAGTCCTGATGAAACGAACTACGTCCATAATGTTCTGCTGTTTGTCATGAAGCCCCCTGATGTCGACCGTCGATCGGATCGGCGAGGAGACTCCCGGCAACAGTAGGCTGTAGGTTGACGGCCGACGGAGTGCAGCATGATTGGATGTCGCTGCGTGCGATCACGTGCATTCTCACTGTGGAAGTTCACATCCTCTCCTGATATCTGAAATCCAAATGTCCTGTAACCTCTCAACCTCACACAACCTAAACTCCCTCTGAACCACCCACTCTCCATGCTGGTGCCAGACACCCTGTCTTCACTAATACAAACCACATGGCCCTCGAGCACTGCAGCACTCTGCGTGCCTCCAGCTGCCCTTGCCGACTTCTCATTTAAAAAAGAGGGGAAGGGAGCGAGAACGAAGGAGCCCCCTCCCCTGCAACACACTCCAAACCACCATCCAAGCCCTTCACATCAACCCTGCGACCCTCTCCCTCCCTCCCTCCCTCCTCTCCTCTGTACCTCCTCTCTTCTCTGGGTCCTTAATCTCTCCAGCAGGCTCCAAGCGAGCCAAGACAATAGTCTCAGTGTTCAGCACGGGATCCAGACACTTTGCCACCATTATTAACACATTTTCAAATGCCCTTTTTCAGAGTTTCATCCTACGGAGAGCACCGACGGCCGGCTCGTCTCGGGAGCGTTTGGTGTTTCTCTCCGAGGACGCGCGGAGCACAAAAGCCTCTTTTACTGCCCGTTGTTGAGGTGACAGCTTTAGGGACTGAGGAAGGAGGAAGAACGTGGGCGGAGGCTTGAAACACACAGAAGTGCATCAGCTGTGTTTAAAGGGACTCCTGGAAACAGCTGTGCAGGGAGCGTTAGTGATTATCAAGCTTTTCAAGTGTTTTGGCTCCACGAGAGCAATAACACTGAGTTGCTAACAAGCATGTAGCTCGAAGATATTCACTGATTACACACGAGGTTTATCACAGCACATGAGCACAATCTTATATGCTGGTATCATGTCGAAGGTATATTTGGGTTTACATGAGGTCCACCCTGCCGGCGCCTCGCTCAGTGCTGTGGACTTTATGTATCCTGAGGAAACATATGAACCGGATTTATTTAGAAAGAAGCCCCACGACTCTCCACTCCACGAGCCTTTTAGGATAATATCATAACGTCTCCAGTCGCCCGTCCCGGTACTGTGATCAGGCCGGATCTGTTTGTTTGAGCAGCTGAACCCGTGTTGTCGGTTGTAGTTTGGGGCTGTCGTCTGGCTGAAGTTTGCATGTTGTTTGTATGAAACGCAGCCGCACATCAACACTCACTACACACTACACACACTTCTGACACCTGCATGGGAAGTGTCTAACTGCCGCTGTTGACTCCGCCCTCTCCGCCTGACCTCCGCCCTCCGTGACCAGGTATCCCTGGCAACTGCCCCCCCCCCCCCGCCCTTGACACGGAGTGTTGTTTGTGCCTCTTCACATATCGCTGCAGTGTTGGGCTTCCTGCCAGCGCCTCGCCCAGCTCCACACACTCCCCAAAGGACGCCGTTTTATGATTTCTCCCCAGTCAGCTATAAAGCAGGAGGCTGGAGGCTGCTCCGGATTAGCCACGCTCCATGAAGGACGCTCCCCGGGGGGGCACCATAACAGTCCGTTGTGTAGGCCTCCACCTTCCTTAAACGTCCCTACACCTCCATCATCAGATCTCATCACCGTCACCTCGGAGTAATCTGGACTCTTCACAACACTCATCTGTTGGTGACTGTAAAAAAAAGCAAACGAGGGAGGCGAGTAATCCCGGTCCTCCATCTGCCCTAACTCGGGGGGCTTACGGGGCTTACTGGGGGCCCAGAAGTGTGCAAGTCTGAACACCATTTCTATTTACGATCTGCTTCAGAGTAAAGTCCCTCTCAAGCAGCCTCCACGGCCCAGTGAAGCAGGCTGAGCCCAGCCCGAATGTGGAGGAGCTCATCTCCCGACATTCTACTGATGTACACACAACCGGCCTTCTGTCATGGTATGTTTCATGTCTCCATATGGTTGCTATGGTTACTCCCTTCATTCCCGAGTGTCTGTTTCTTGAAGCCCTGTTTATGTTCCCAAAGTGAAAGACTTCTCCACCTCTTGAAATGTGTTCCGAATTAGCGTTTTATATTTCTAGATATTTATGATTTGTGCCACTCCTCGTATTGTCTCTTTTGATAAATATTTCAAACAACATCAAGGGATAATCTCCGCTTTGATTCATCTGCCAACAAGCAACAAGAGACTCATTTTCAAGGCCCCTGTGAAGGCTTTGGTGTTCGGGCCAAAGCTTGCTGCCTCGCTCATGTGGTAGATCAAGATCCAATCCATTTCACTTACCACGTTATGATTGCAATATTCTCCTCCTGACCTGCTCTCTCACAGCATCTGAGGACCTGACAACTCACTGCTACGGAACATTCTCCAGCCGGTTCACAGAATTCTTTTGCATTTCTGTCTCTTACGCCGGCATCCTGGATCCACATTTGTTTATCAGTACAGAAATACATTTCCAGGAGGCCAGTCAGCATCCTTCATCCCTCCTTCTATCTCTGACTCGCTCAGAGGGACATCTGGAGTCGAGAGAACCGTCCAGCCGGCATGCGAAGGGTTACAGCTGCAATCATTTTCCCCGGCTCGGTCCGGGCCAAGAGGCTTAATAAAGGGAATTAATGGAGTGCACTATCTGTCAGATTCCTAAACACAGCTGGAGCGGATGTCCATCGCCCCCAAGCTGCCCAAAACTTACGATTCTACTTTAACAACATACAACTTCCCCCCTCCCTTGACATTCTCCCCTGAGTGCTGACTCGGTGCAAGAGCCCCAGCTGATTGTGAAAGCTGTTAATGTATGATCACTGACTGCAATCACGCTATGTGGGATAACAAACCAGGAGGATGGAAGTGAGGGGGGAGTAAACTCTGCTTGTGGAGACAGCTGCTGCGATGGCATACAGGGATACAAGTGATTTGTGTAAGTATGGCCAAACTAATAATACATGCTGTGTTCTCACAAGCATGCGGCCGGCCTCGCAGCACTTAACACAATGCCCCCCCCGGCCCCCCCGGCCCCCCCCGGCAAGGACAAAGTTACAGAGAAGGAGCAGTCAGTCAGTTCAACACTCCTGATTCGTGAAGAAGGAAAGTTCAGCTCGATGTCCAGGTCACTTGAGCAGCCCGATGGCCACTGCTGAGAGCTTTAAAGGAATACTTTCATCAAATATGCACAGGGAGGGGGGAGGGGGAGGGGCTCTCAGGCCTGTTTCCTCAGGGGAGGGCAATTAATTCGTACAATTTCATGATTATGGGGAGAGTCAGACGTCTTGGCAGAGCTCCATGAAACGCAGCCTAAATGAATGGGTTTGTTCCAGCAGGAAAAACAAACTGGAGACGGGGGGGGCGGCGTGGCGGCCGGGGGGCGGCGTGGCGGCCGGGGGGCGGCGTGGTGGCCGGGGGGGCAGCGTGGCGGCCGGGGAGCAGCGTGGCGGCCGGGGGGGCAGCGTGGCGGCCGGGGGGGCAGCGTGGCGGCCGGGGACAGAAACACAATCCTTAGAAACAGACTTTATCTGCTCCACATACGTCAGATGGCAGCTGGTGTCAGAAATCATTCAGCACCAGTTGATCTTCATCCAAACGGCGGCCACACTGCCGACCGTCCAGCCGCTCGCTAAGTGTTTGGATGTCAGAGTCTGACAACATGCACGCTGGCAGGGCTCAAAGAGCAACACAGGGTTCAGAATCACCCCAACATGTCCTCCAACCTCCTCACAAACCCGATCAAGGTTTATCCCGGTTCAGGTGCAATGTGCCGGGGTCACCAGAGATCAGAGAGGTCAGAGCGAGACTGAGGAAGCTCTCAAGAGTCCAGGTGTGACTTCACCAGTCCTGCGTTGATGCTCGTCCGTCTCAGGGAACAGTTGAGGTGTCCGGGAGTTGAACCTTGAACCGCTCAGTTGGTTTCAGAGGGATTCTCATTCGTCTTCCAACCGTCTGATGATCCCTTCGATTCATCTCTCGTCTACTCAGTGAAAAGATGGCGCCCCCCAGTTTGGGAACCCTTGGGCACCTTTCACCTTTGATACTTTTAAAATGTCTGCAGGACTTCCACCTGTGACGGAGCACGTCTACATTACTTTGTTAACAGTGTGAGTTCTTCTTCCAGCGCTGGTGTCAGCAGACGCTCCCACTGAGCTACATATCAATAACTTCTAAACTTTTGTGCCGTAACTTTCTGGCTGCTCTCTAAAGAGAAGCGGAGGACGGCGTGCAAATTGGATTTACCTGCAGTATTTGATATATGCGGTGATATACTGTGTAATGACTTGAACAGTGAATCTTGAGAGAGACAGAGTACCTGCAGGTGATACATCAGCTCCACGCCGGCTGAGGCCGCACGTTTGGCTCCAGGACACCGATATCAAACTGTATTAACATCACAGAACAGCAGAGCTGCCAGACAATCACGCCGCTCTGCAGGGAGAAATGAATAAGGAGAAGACGTACAGGAGCGCTCACTGACAGACGAGTCACAGCAGGGGGCTCGTTACCAACCTCTTGACTTGTGAGACCGGATGAAACATTCACCTGGATTAACACTTAGAACTGCTGCGATCTTTGTGGGAGAGAAGCCTCCGGTAACCTCGGCTCTCAAACGGCCTCTCGGGGGGTTTAGAACCAAACATCAGCAACACTTGCTAATGTTGTTCTGTTTAGTGCCTTTTCACACATCTAAGATTATCTGCCAAACAAATATATCCATCCACGTGTGTGTGCCAAGCTAATCAGATGATATTTATAGCCCCGGTTCTAAAAGGAGTTCCAAGAGACGGCGAGCGCTGGAAGTTCATTGGATTCACGCAGCAGAATGAGGGCAGTGTTGTCACGAATGGCTGCTTTGTGCAGCAGGAAAAACGAGCTTTTTCTTCAGGGAGCAGTCTCCAGGGAGGGGGGCCAGTGACCTTCACAACCCCCCCCCAAAACAGTGGCCATGCAGGAGGGGCAACCATGGGGGGGCTATGAAGGGCGACGCTGGGAGCCTCGGGAGCACAGGGGGGTCTGAGTCTACCTGAACAGACCACAAGGAATCCCTTCATAACCCCCCCCCCCCGACATGCTCTTATTTACACCCACAAACATACTCGCACACACTCACAATGGATGCTCACACGGTACTTAATTCAATTTGGAAAACTGCAGTTATTCGGCTGCTAATAAAAGAGAAATGAATGACATAAAGTTTTATCCTTTAAAGCCCCCCCCCCCCTTCCACTGGAGCACACACAAAGCTGTTTCAACCTTCCCCAACTGTTTGTTTGTTCAGCCCAGAGAGGCTTTCCCTGCTGGAGCGAGCGCTGCTGCACCGATGTTGACTGTAACCACACAGTTTCAAACACATGTGGCTTTCTGCAGTCAATGCTCCAGTGTGCCGGAGCGTCTTGATCTCATCTCCAAACAAAAACCTTCCACAGCGTTTCCTACCCCGAGCCGCACTAACGTCTCACGTCTTAAACATTGTCAGCCGATGAAGCCGCCGCAGTTCGGAAACAGAGCGAGTGTGTGAAACAGTAAACACCTTCCCGGTCACACATGGTGACAACAGCATTATTATGATGCTCGCGAGCAGAAATAACTGCTGAACATCTGCTGTTCACGTTAAGAACAGGTAGACTTCCTTTGTGTCAGTTTACATCACATATATATTCCATTTGACGAGCTATTTACATGCATCTTTTCTTGTATTAATTTTTCCATTTATGCTGCAGATCAAACATTCCTCAAAGACACGGGGACAGTGGATGCTAGAAATCTAATTACTGCTCCCCAGATGTCACTTGGACCTGAATCTGTGTTGAGACCGGCCGCTCCCTCGGTTCCCTGCCCTCCTGCAGCTCACTGACCTCTGACCTCTCGCCTGAGATCAGGCAACAGATCAATTTGTCTCTGAATTCAAACTGCGTCTCTCTCCTCCCGACCAGCTGATGATCTGGTGGATGTCGGTGGAGACTGGAGGAGGCGGGACACCAGACTCCTGTCCATCACCTCTGACAGTCAGAGACACCCCCCCCCCCCCCCCCCCCCCCCCCCCCC
>CAAKHC010014497.1:0-10818 GCA_901007825.1 Macroramphosus scolopax | reverse complement strand
GTGCACCCTGGAAGTAAAAGTACACATTAACGCTAGTTTAGTGGACGGTATGATAGTTTAATACGGTTGGCTTAATCACACAGAAATATTGCGCATTATATTAATTCGTATAATCCAATCAACAGCCGTTAAGTCCGTTAGTTTCGTATATTGGTCTAAATTTCGTTGTGTTGATGAGAGTTCACTCCGCTTATTAAATCGAACTGAACTCATCTGAATTCCATCATGACAGGTTGAACTACGTCGGGAACAGATTGCAAATACAAACTAAATGACAAAATGTGCTGATGGAGATTATCAGGCAGCGTTTTAGTTTGGGGCGTAAAGTGGAAGATGTGAAACTGAGGAAAAGAAAGTCCCAACTGTACGTCAAGGAAGACGACTTTCCTCTGATCAACGGTGGGGCTCTAGATTGGTGTGACATTACAAACAGCCAGTGATCACTATAGATGCAGTGTGTGTGGTGATGGTGAGAATAAACCAGGGTTATCATTATAATAAAGTGATGTTTCTTGAACCCACAGGTGTGCTGAGAACCAGGGTTGCACTGTTTTCGGTGGCATTCAGGTTGATCAACTGTTTCCTAGTTCAGACCAGCTTTGTCCCCGATGAGTACTGGCAGTCCCTGGAGGTCTCCCATCATATGGTCTTCAAATATCCTTTCATCATTTGACGCTGGGTCAATAGTAATAGTAAAGAGTAGAAGTTTAAAAAGAAACATGAAAACTATGTTCAAAGTCACTCCTTAATCAACCTACTTTACTCATGCCCCTTCTGTGAAACATGTTACTACCCACTCCCTGTTAATGAGCTAACACCATATACAGTTAACTAAAGATTGTACAATATATTTGAACTTGGCAGATAGGATTCCTCGATTTATTCTCCTTTGTGAATTTCTTTTAATACAAAAACATGAACAGTTTCTCTCCCATCTGTCTTCACACACAAGGGGCAGAAAGCAGATACACTGTACATCCTGTCATCAAGTACTACCTACAAAGGGTTCTTTATTAATGAGAATCTGCTATTTTGTACAATTATTCACTGTGAGAATAGACAATTAAATTTTATTCCTATACTGCCAAATCATAATACAACCTTAACAGTGAGACTTATGGGTATCTGACCTGGGAATGGAAAACAGGACTCAGAGGGTTCTCCTATCCTCTCTTCTTTGCATTGATATACAAGATACTTCACTTCATAAACTGCGACTCCGTATATCTCTTGGCAAGTATTTTTGTGTGTTTGTTTTCGTTTTTTTCTTCCAAATGACTGTTCATAATAATGCGTCACTGAACCTGGTCTGGTTTACTCTACAGATATGGCTCCCACGAATAGCTCAAGCACTTCTGGCTGCGTTGGCAGATATCAAATTCTTCTTCCTCGTCCGAATGTTGGAAGATCATGATGTTGCAAAATGGACGGTAAATGGTTTGCACAGTTTGTGAATAGTTCACAGTTCAGGTGTAATGCAAATTCAGTTTTCTTGCTTTTAAGTACTGAAAACCGGATCACCTTTGAGGTGTTGGTATTCTGTTAGAACATCAATGTTTAGGGTCTTTCTGTTTCATCCGGTCTATGTGTGCAGTTCTTCTGTCATCTGTGCTCCTGGTTCACGTGGTACTGCTGCACCAGGACTCTAAGCAACAGCGTGGAGGCCTCCATCACCTGTCTGGCTCTGTTTTACTTCCCCCTGCCTGCATCCAAAACACACAGCAGGTCTTGGCTTGCTACCATGTTACGCCTTCCTCACTTTTGAATATATCTGATGTAGATATTTTACTGACACCTTGTTGATGTTTTTTTTACAGCAAAACATATTTGACCCTGATTGCCTTGGCTGTCATTATTCGTCCGACGGCCCTGATTGTCTGGCTTCCTCTGTTGATGTACCACTTCTGGCAGGAAGATAACAAACTGGGACTCATTGCTCACAGCTACATTCCTATCGGGTTTGTAATTGGTTTGAGACTTTATCTCAAGTTTGTTCACTTGTCCTCAGGATGTGACAGTTTTCTTCTCCCCTGCAGGACTTTGGCTGTTGTGATTTCTACAGTAATCGACTGCATGTTCTATGAAAAGGTGAAACATGTAAATTAAAGGGATTTCTTACTTACTGCTGCTTGTGAGGTCACTTCTAACAGTTGATCTCTGTTCCCCAGTGGACCATCGTACAGTTCAACTTCCTGAAGTTCAACATCTTCCACGGTGTGGCGGATTTCTATGGCTCTCACCCCTGGCACTGGTACTTCACTCAGGGGTTTGCGGTTGTCATCGGCCCGCATCTTCCATTCTTTTTTCACGGATGCTGCCTGGCCTTCAAAAGATACAAAATCCTGCTGGTGGCAGTCATCTGGACCATCACTGTTTACAGGTAAAATATATGTGTTCACTCTCCAGGATGCTTATGTATGTAATAAACGTAGTGGCATTAGATGTATGAAATAAACAAGTCCAATAGGTGGAAGTAGGCCTTCAAATATCAAATAGCTCATAGTAAAAAGTCAAATCTGATTCAGGTTGCTTCACCTAACAACTCTGAATTCCTGGTTTCAGTTTGCTTCCTCACAAGGAGTTCAGATTCATCTATCCTGTGCTGCCTTTTTGTATGATCTTCTGCGGTAAGTTCCCGATTCCACATTCAACTGTACTTGCAATACATCCAGATGTGTGTATTAATCTTACAATGTTTAATGGCGGTGACAGGGATATCACTGGCTTCTTTGAAAGAGTGGCGACGAGCGGCTGCCCTCAGTTTGTTTGCGACCAACCTGTTTGCAGCTCTTTACACCGGGCTGGTTCACCAGCGAGGCACTCTGGATGTCATGAGCCATCTCCAGCCTCTCTGTGACGTCACCACCAGTCCGCAGCCAGACGTCCTCTTCCTCATGCCCTGCCACTCAACGCCTTTCTACAGGTATAGAACTGCATGAAGGGATGTGAGGGGGGTTCAGGTCTTTTTTTTTTATCAGGAAAGGAAGGCAAAGCGGCACACTCATTACGCTGATGCAGTCTGTTTCTTTTATTTTCTTCCTCCCCCTTTCTTTGAAGTCAGACTGAGTCAGCACTTCACTAAAATAGAAGTGCACAACTGCTCAGCTCTTTATTAAGTATTTAATAATTCATCCGCAGTTCTTTCAGCTTCAACAGTGTTTACTTTCCTGTTCTTCTATTCGTCCTCGCTTTCACATTTGACCTAATTAACTGTCTCACTATAAACCTAAAACCCTGCTAGCAAAACATTATCACTTTAGCAATGTCACAACATGATGTCCAAAGTTAAAGGCTCAGTTAACTTGAAGACCCGACACTTGTTGAATGCTCTCATGGCTTTAAATCATTCATATATATGACTTTCTTTCTTAATCATAAATGTGATTATGTGATATGTGATAAATATTTGATTCGTTGTCCATCTAGAATGTAGATTTGTTAAGACTATGATTTGATGCAAGCTGAGGAGAAGGTGACACATCTTGTCCAATACTTACTGCGAAGGGAAATCAGGAATAACCACAATCTAAATTTTCTTCCAGTCTTACAATTTCAACCCTCAGACAGCAGTAGTTTTCTAAAATGTCCTTTTTCCTGATAAGACTTGGCCAGTTTCAGAGTAAAATGAAAATACAAGCAGCCTCTGATGATTCTCTCTCCTGGCAGCCACATTCACTGCCCAGTCAGGATGAGGTTTCTGGAGTGTCCTCCAGATCTCGGAGAGAAGGGTTACGTTGATGAAGCTGAGAGATTCTACGACGACCCTCTTCACTGGCTCAGGAACTCATTTCCATACCAGCCCTCACTACCAACACACCTGGTATTGTTCGATGTATTGGAAAAGGTGATAATACTGACAGATGCGCGTTTGTAGACATGTTCGAAACTTAGTCCATCCCTAATGTTCATCTTTTCTTTGTTGTAGGAAATCTCTGTGTTTTTGCACGGGAACAACTTTGTGAAGACTGCAGAGATATTTCATACTCACTTTCCCGAGGGAAGAGTTGGAAGAAGCATATTTATTTATGAAAGGCACTGAAAAACATCGGAACAACAGCAAACTTGTTTCCTTTGTGAGAATGTCCGATGATATGTATTTGCTACTGAAATAAACATTTTACACTCTTAAATGTTAAAACTTCACTCTTCACTTGTAAAATGAACAAAAGCTAATGTTTTATTATACACAGCTAAATTTGGTGTGAACTCATTTTTCCAGCTGTTTTCCCCCAAACACACACAAAGATAATAGAAAACTACCCGGCCCAGTTTAAACAAGCTGCTGGTGGAATGTTAAGAACAGAAAATAATAATTAGAAGTTGCAATATCTGACGAAATTGCGTGTGAAGGCTGAAAGCCGAATAGCTTCGCTACACTGAAATGCTGGCTTCCAAAAAACAAGGTGCGATATTTACACATTTGTAAAATATTCAATGTCTCATGTCACAAATGTGGAGATGCGATCAAAGATATGTTATATCCCGATTTCTTCATTAAACACAAACCAGCTCAAGGACGTTCAGTAGCATTAAGTTAACAATGTGCAAACTTACAAAAAAGGACACCTGGAATCTAAATACAACAATGATATAAATTGCAACTATAATATTGAACCAGTTGACATGTTTTCAATATTTGGGGTCAGCCGGCATCGGACCCAGCTCTATTTGACATCAGCCTTGTGTCTGTCTTCGGTTCTTCCAGATCTGCTCCACTTGCATTCATTGTGCGGTCGAGGTCGAGGCCTGTCTCTCTGCTGCCTACGTTGTTGATGCTTCGTCCTCAAATTCTCATTTGTGTCTACGTCTGGTCTTACGTCAAAATATGATGATTTGTTCAATTTGTCAATTAAAGTCAGGAACAAAATATCAAGTGTTTGTTACCTGCGAGTCAATATATTATAATTTGTATGGAGGCATTTGTCCCCCAGGGACACCCCATCTTTTGATCAATAATGCATTTTTTTTATTTTAGATTCATTCACACAGCCAGTAAAAGTCTCAGCAGCGTAATTAAAAAAAAGGTCAAAACTCTTTTTGGTGACATTCAGAAGGACTACTGTTTTGACGATATGATAATTGGTGAATACAGATGCAGGACACTCACCTCTGGCCATAGCTTTTTGTGTAAGACTCTCCAAAGAAGTGCCGATAGACATATTCATCAAAATCTCCAAACACGTCATCATCAAGGCCATGATACTCCTGCATGTCCGCTAGATAGTCTTCCACTCTGCTGATGAAGTCTGTGAAAAGCATCCGGTCGTGGATGAACACGCCGTTGTGGAAGAAGTTTTTAATGAACATCCCCAGTTCTTTCCAGTGGTGGAAGTGTTCGACTTCCTGCTGCAAGTAGCTGTGAAGCAGCTTGTAAAACTCGTCTGCTCTTATCGGGTCCATGGCTTTGTTGAAGAGACTCATGGACTCCTGGTTGGCGCAGTCAAAGATCCCGGAGCATCCCTTCACGTTGGCTTTGCGGGTGTTTTGGCCTTGTTCTTTGTGGACTTTGTCCCCTGTTTTTCGAGTGTTTTGGTTGCCCTGGAAGGAGTCATCAAACTTGTGTGAGTGTTTGTGATGAGTCTTGTGATACCTGCCCTGCCATGACTCTTTTGTATTCCTGTCATCACGTTTTCTTTTATAAAAGCTTCTGGCTTTGTTGATGAAGGTCGAGGCTGAGTCCTTGAAGTGTCGGAAAGTTGATTTTACAGAATCAGAGAATTTTCTCAGGTTCTCCTTCACAGCTTCCTTCGCTTTCTTAATCTGCTCTTTGTGATGATGCACAAACTCCTTTGTGGAGTTCTTGACAGCATCAAATGTCTCTTCCACTTTGCCTTTTGGTTTCTTCACTTTTTCACTTTCCATGTCTCCTTTGGCTCTCTCTTCTTTCGTTTCCAAATACAGCCTCTCCCACAGGTCAGAGCGCTGCTGCTCAAAGCTGAGCCTCCTCTCCAGCTCAATCAAACGTGACTGGAGCTCCTTTGCATCTGAACGAGCTTTCTTTTCATCTCCAGGGATGTGAGTACTCTGCCGATTTATTTCTCTCCTCAGCTCATTTGTAACCTTCCTCTCCTGGTCAAGCTCCTTCCTCAGTGTCTGTGCTTCAACCATCATATCTCCCCTCTGGTCACGAAGGCTTTGGATCAGCTGCTGCTCCTCCCCTAGCTTCTCTTTTAGCCTCTGGTTTTCTGATGGCAGCAAGTCCAGTTCTGCTCCCATTGCCTCCAAATCTTGAATCTTGGAGCGCAGGTTTCTCAGCTCCTCCTGCAAGGTGGACAGGGTGTTTTCTTCTTGCTCCAGGGAACTCTTCAACTGCTGGTTATCAGCTGTCAACCTCTGCTGCTGAGACAACATGTTCATCCTCTCCGCAGATTTCTGTTTCAATAACATTTCCAGATCATCCCTCTGGGACTTAAGGGGAAAAGAGGCATTGGAAGAGGAGGGTTGTGTTTACATGAGTCATCGTGTTTTTCCTTCAGTTTTGACTTATCATATAATTTGCATTTGTTCTGTAACTGAATGACATTATGAAATGGACTTCAAAGTTACCTGAATGTGCGCCTGCTTGATGTTGAGCTCCTTGTTCTCTTTCTTCATTTTCTTGATTACCTCTGAAAGCAGTGAAATAACTTCTTGTTCATCCAGGTTATCTAGAACTAATTCCCTCCTCTGAGCCTAAATAAAAAAAAGGAGAACACAAGTTAAAATCCATTAAAAAGAAAGAAATAGAACTCTGACCAAGCAGGTGGAGAACAAAGTAGAGCGCAAAGGCATATATTGTTTTTCACCAATAATCTGCAACTCACTGTTTGAGACATTTTATTTTAAAGCCTGTTTTTGGCCTAAGTTTCCTGGCTAACTGAGACTGAAAAAGAGGCAAACGCACGCACGTAAGTTGTTGATTATCTTCATTATTGTTTAGTTTGTTTTGTACTTTGAACTTCGTGGGGTAATTTTTGTTTAACCTACATTGAGATACTTTGATTTGACATTACATAAGGCCGCCATAGAAATACACATTTATATACAAACTCATTCCCATCCGCAACAAGAGACCTGCAAGCAAGTGGGATGGTGAGAGGGTAATGGTGCGTATCGGACGGCTTGTGTCATGGCGTTAGACTGGCTTCATGTTGAGAAAGCCAGATCATTCACATCTGTTTTGTTTTTAACAGCATTTTAAAAGAAACAAATGGCAACTACATACATTTATAATATTGGAAGTTGCTTTGGCCAAAAGCAATAATAACGCACTGTAACAAGAAGAAGCAACATGCAACATGTTTTTTTTTGTCTGTCATTTAGATCTATGCTCATCCCACTGACCTGGTTTATGGAATGTTTTTCACTTACATGCCGTTGAAGCAGATTCCTCACCCCATCGAGCTCATTCACTTTGACTTTATCCACCATTTTCTGCCTCTCTTGAATCTGGACTGTGCCTGTAAATGAGACAAATAAGGGACAAGTGAATATGTAAGCTGATGATAAACATATTGAATTACAGATATTAGAAATCACTCTTGGACTGACTGCATATGTATACAGTCTCAATAAAAGCCTGAGACAGTTTTGACAAGTATTCAATCACAGAAGCAATAATGCATCAAACAACAAAACTGAGCAGATGCAAAAGAAATTTTAGTTAGGAAGACCAACGACCCAATACTGCACGTTAACTAGCACATAGCTTGATGGATAAAAATGTACCGTGTGCAGACATCTACATAGTACAACACAACAATAAGGTGATTCTAAATATTGCAAGTGTTGCTGCAGATTTGTTCTCTTTATCGTCTCCGAGCATCTTGGTGGTAGATGAGCCACAACTCTGCTTCTACAAAAGCATCCTGTGTGAAAGGCAGAGAAGCCGAGCCGAGCTAGACTTTTTCTTAAAGTACCAAAACCCACAAGACACTGAATGCATTGATCTTTATATGTTGACAGTAACAAGTAAGATATGCACCTGGCTGGTCGTAGTAAGTTAAACATCTAAAGTATATTTACTATTAAGAACAAACAAGTAAACCCTTCAAATTCTTTACTGAGCTCTTTACCATGGAAGTGACCAAAGCCCATGCTGATGGCTATGATGAGGGCTAGCAGAATACATTGGTTAAGAAGGGTGCTGCGCGGGCCTTGCATTCGCACATCCAGAGCAGCAGGTCTAACTTCAGTTTGCGCCTCCTGCTGCTTGTCTTCTTTGACATCCTCCTCCTCCTCCTCCTCCTCCTCCTCACTCAAACCAGACTCCAGTGCCTCGTCCTCCTCCTCCTCTGACTCTGTAACGATGCTCGTTGTAGTCCTCCTCAACCTTCGTCTTCGTACAACAGTGTTAGAACTCCGTCCTCCCTCATCCTCACTGCTTGAGTTCGTGGCTGAAGGGTGCTTTCCTAAGAAAACCAAAAGCAAAATACACAAAATTATTCTGCAATAATGATAGTGCAGAAACCTGTTGATTAAAAAGTATTGTGCACAAACAACAGCTCCAGAGATCATGCATAAGTGAGTTTGATCATGCCATTGCAAAAAGTTCAATAATGATTCAGTACAAAAATGAAAAATATTTCGTTTTGACTTTTCTGGAATACAATTAGCAAAAACATTCATTAATTTCCATTAAGCAGGAATAAGATGAGTACTAACTAAATTCTGTATGAAGGGTTTATTCAAAGTTACCTTGCTTGCAAAACAAATGTATCAAACCTTAAATCTGCACATGTAATTAAGTATTGAACAAAGCTGTCTAGAATTTAGAGCATTTTCATGATTAGAATATTCAGCATTGTTTTCTCACAACCCTAACACAGACACAGGTTCCTTGTTTGATACATTTCTATGAATCTATAATCTAAGTCAGCCAGACCAACAAAGACCCACACATGCACACACGTGAAGAGAGATGGTAAAATGTTAGAAATCTACAAGGTATTTTTTTCCTGTGTAGTTGCTTGAACATGCTTCAACAGGAGCACAGATGGTTTGAATCAATCAACAATATGTGTCCCTGTCAGAAACTTTTCAGGATTAGTTTGTGCATTTCTGAGCTGGCTTCAGTTTCAATCAGGCCACCTGGAAAAGAGTGGCCCACAGTGAGCTGACTTCTCAGATGGTAGCCTAAGTTCACGAGACTCTGTGGAAGTTTCCAGTGACTCAATATCCGACCTGCTTTGGCGACGTAGAAAACAGGCAGAGGAAGACACATTTTGGGCTGATACTTTGTCATATTTTGTTCCTATGTGGACTATTTGGATGTGAATGGTAATAAAACAAGCTTGCTGATTGAAAAAGTGTGTAGATGAAGTCGTACCAGTGTCTGCAGCAGTGAAGGAATACTGGCTGCTACAGGACATGCCAAGATAAAACTCCTCGCTGGCTGCTGCCAACACTTCCACTTCTGCATGCTCGCCCTCCTTCATGTCTCCTAGAGTCATGATGTCGGAGTGATCGCTAGAGGAAAACAGAGTCGCATGCTCTTTCCCTGCAGTGTGGTCTTCAGTCTGGAGATGATATGATTAAGACTGTTGATACAGGGAGCAGCAAATCAGTGGCTCCAGGTTTTTAAAAATCATATTTTCATGATCTTCTCACCTCTGAGACATACAGTGTCTCATCTATGGTTGGTTCCTCAAGAGTGTCATCAGGTGAACCATCAACCTTCTCTTTATCACACCCAGCTAAAAACAACAAATAGTATTAACAAAATGTACACTCAAAGATAAAAAAAACATTTGAAGAAATTGTAAGTGAATCATAAAAAGATAGGTAAAATCAAATTCAAAAGGACTTTTAATAAGGCATCTCCTCCTCCACCCTTGTTAATAAATCAGAATATATGAATGTGTAAATATTCTAGATTAAAATGTTAAACTGCGGGAAACACAATGTCTCCCAGGTCACTGAAAGTCCATTCTCAGAGTTTGTGCGCTGCCCGCATCAAGTATCCATTTCACACTTTTGTATGTGACATACACAATCGTAATTGCCACCAAACTTGTTGTAATGCCACATATGCTTTTTCACGCCTTAGACTCACACCCTGGAGGAGCTTTTGTCCTTCAGCATAATGTCCTTTGAATAATCTTTTAAGTGAAACTCGGAATGTATCTTAGCCTGTATAGCAAGGCTGAAACATCAGTCATGTACAATTAATTAAACTACAGGGAGATTTTAAGGGTAATAAATGGGGGATTCATACTATCAGATGCCGAAGCAGGTGTTTCCTGCACTTCTGCTTCCACCACTGGATGGATTGGCTCCATATTGGCTCCATATTCCACTCCGGGCTCTGCTGCCAATGTCTCAATATCTGAACCCTGTAAACACAACAGGAAAACATTCAAGCTAAGCGCGTTGTAAGAATTTGTCTTTGTTGTAGGGAGTCTCTTTACAGATAATATACAAAACGATGATCAAATCCAAATCAAGAATGATTGAAACATGATTTATACCTCATTACTGATAATGGTCCAGCCACAGGAGGACTCTGTATCACTGGACGTCGCTGACATTTCTGTCAGTTGTCAGCAATACACAGGGATCTAGAAGAAGAAAGGTTTGTTTTTACTGTTTTGTTGTGGTTTTGTTCTGTTCACTAGGGCCAATGGGGTTGGAGTATAAAGATGACACTATGCTAAAATATTGACCCTTTGGTGTTGGATATTGCACTTGTTATAACCAACTTATTGAACCTCTGTGCGTGTGTGTGTGTGTGTGTGTGTGTGTGTGTCCACTGTTTGCGTGATCATCATTGACTCTGACCTTCAGCGATTAATTGAAGTTTACTGAATAAAAAACAATAAAAAAAAGAAAAATAAGATG
>CAAKHC010014493.1:13194-26166 GCA_901007825.1 Macroramphosus scolopax | reverse complement strand
GAGAGGGAGGGGGAGAGGGAGACAGAGAGATGGAAAGAGAGAGAGAGAAAGGGAGACGGAGAGAGATGGAGAGAGGGAGAGAGAGATGGAGAGGGAGGGGAGAGAGAGAGAGAGAGGGAGGGGGGGGAGAGAGAGAGAGACAGAGAGAGAGAGAGAGAGACAGGGGGAGAGAGAGAGGGAAAGAGAGGGAGAGAGAGAGAGAGACAGAGAGAGAGAGAGAGAGAGAGAGAGAGAGAGACTGAGAGAACGTGTTCCATTCGTTCTCTGTTCCAGTCCTGACCTGCCTCCTCTTCATCATCCCTCTTCATCTCCGTCTCTTCCCTCTTGTCTCTGAACCAATCAGCCAATCAGAGTCTTGTTACCTGTTTCATCTGATCATCTAAAGTTCTTCCTGCATCAGGTTGAATATTTCTACTGACGCAACATTAACGACACTCCCATGAGCCTCGGCTTCCCGTTAGCCTGTTAGCATGCTAACACGGGAGATGAACAAGGCAAACATTGCATCAGCTGAATATCAGCATGTGTGCACAGTCACCGAGTGTGTTAACATGCAGACGTTATCTGTTTGGCTGGAGGCTCATTAGCGCCTGATTAGTACGAGACCTTCACACCGGCGCCATCACGACTCCTGCGACTGAAGGTCACGGGGAGATTTCCACCATCTGCCCCGTCCCTTCATTCTGATCGGAGTTAATCGCGGATCTTCAGCCTGTTTGTTTCTTTTTTCTTTGCCTCCATTAACATTTTCAAGGTTGCACGCTTTTAAAATTCAGCGGTTGTAGTATTTGAAGAAGGTAAGGGATCGCGATTGAAGTGCTGGGGAGCGGCGGCGGCGGCGGCGGCTGCCCGTGGGGATGTGGTCAGGGTGAAGGTGACTCCGAGTGAAACCTCGGGAATGAAGAAAGAGGTGAGAGTGCCCGGAGATTCCAAACTCTGCAGACTCTGCAGGGAATACTGATCTCATGTGAGCATTTAAGGCCGTTAAGAAAAATGGCTGCAGGTGTTTGCGGCCGTACAGCTGCAGAGATGATGTTCCACGCTGACTCACTTCCAGCGCAGGTACACGGACGCCCGCGCGCTTCAATGGCCCCCAATTTGCCAAAAACATAACAAGAAATAAAGTTTTAATGAGTTTTCCTTTTCCAAGATGTGCGCTGCGAAGATAAAGAAGCGGTGGAAGCAGCCGGAGCTGAATGGAAGAGTGACCATCAGATAGAGATTCACTTTCGCCTGGAAGGGAGGGGAAGTGGCCATTAGTCAGGGAGGTAATCTAATCAATGTTGTTGTGCACAACAGTGCAGACAACCGCAACGCATCATAGAGCGCTATTATTCTTAGTCATGTTCGCGGCGGCGAGGGGGGAGCGTCTCCCTCCTCCCTGCAAAGGGAGGCTGGTTGCACGCCGGCTGCAGAGCGCGAGGAGGCAGGAGAGCTTCTCCCGCCCGGAGAAGCTTCCCTGACTGTTAATATCACACTCTGCTAGCGCAGGAAACAGCAATATGAAATGTAGCAGGCGTGTCATCAGCATCCACTTCTGCACGCATCTGAGTACTGCTGGTTTCTGTCCTCGCATGCGGCGACGATCTCAGGCTGCAGGAGGGACCGTCAGGAGATGAGGAGGAGGAGGAGAGCACGGAGAGTTCACCCGGGGTCGGACGGCGTCGCTGGACGGAGCTGCAGAGCCGGGTGGAGCTGCAGAGCCGGGTGGAGTCAGTCTGGAAGCTAATAGTTCACTACAGTTCAGTCCTGTTTTCTACTGCGACAGAACTAAGAGAAGTAATGTTCAAACAGAAGACGAGAGCAGAAGAGCAACTAAAGGAAGTCAAGTTACTCAACAAGCTGCTCAACTTGACTGGTTGATTTTGAAGTCTGCAGGTGTTTGATGGATCGTCACAACGCAGCAGGTCGCCGAGCTGCGATCAAACTGTCAGACAACACAGAGGTGACGCAACACCAACCAAGATTCTGCTTTGTTTCTCACCTCATATTATAGCGTGTAGCTGCGAGTGGCGGCTTCATCCCACGACAGGAGGTCATACTGTTACTGATGGGATGAGTTGTCTATCTCTAGTTAGCGACTGTTCTTACAAGAACTGGAGTAATGAAGCCGTGACCAGGACGAGGAGACAGGCGGCCACCAAACAGAGGTCGATAACAGACCAGCGTCCAGCGTCCAGCGTCCAGCGTCCAGCGTCCAGCGTCCAGCGTCCAGCGTCCAGCGTCCAGCGTCCAGCGTCCAGCGTCCAGCGTCCAGCGTCCAGCGTCCAGCGTTCAGCGACAGCTCAGATCTTTCCTATCAATGTGCTACAAAGACCGAGAAGGACAATAATCCTAATAATGAGAGCTCCTCATCAGCTGCTATTCTCATCTCAGGCTGCTAAATAAACTGAGAAGCTCTCAAGAAAACGGTGATGGGGGTTAACGCCCCTCCCAGAGCTCAGCGATGCGACGCCGTCATTGACTCCACTGATCAGATGGTTCTGGTGACTAATGGCCGCTCCTCCGCCCAACAACCAGTGGGTGCAGCATGTGCTGCTGCCGTCCCGTCGTCAGGGACACGTCTCCATGATCGGATTAATTCAGACCTTCACATGAGGACTTCGTTATCATCCATCTTCTTAATTATTGGCGGGACGAGAGTATTGTGTTCATGGCAACAGGCTGCCGGAGAGACAACACCGACACAGGCGGTCGATCTGAGCCCACACGGCTGCCAGGAACAGGTGTTACTGTCGGCGCGCGGAGAAGCTGCTTTTAATCTTTACTTAAACACCATTTAATCCCAGGGAAAGTCCTTGAATCGAGAGGGGGCGTGGTCATCCCAACCCAGGTCTCCAACCTCAACGCCATGTTGCATGCTGGGTACCGGGTAGACGCTGGTTCATGAACACTCCCGTCCCGCTACGCCCCTTCACCTCGATGTAAGACGCTCAGAGCGACCGCTCCGGAAGCCTCGTGAGCTGCTCACGCGTTACCATGACAACAGCGTCACGATCTTTCCCTCGCTATAACAACGTGTTTATTACCTTAAACCTAACGACCCCTCGACCACAGCGTCGTACAGACAACAGGCAGTGATCTCCCGTCTCCTGCTGCAGAGCCTCGAGGATCTGGACCCCCCCACCACCACCACCGGACGTGTCACGGAGAGTTCAGTGCTCTGCTATTGACTTTTGAGTTGTTTTAAAAGCCGGCTGCGTCTCACACGGACGCCAACGCGCCTCTTGTGCATCGTGGTGAAATGCAGCTGTGACGTGGATGAGAATGTATTTTTACGTCCCCGGTTTAAAACCGTATTTTCTTCACGCCGGATTTGTTTTTTT
Organism: Macroramphosus scolopax; assembly: GCA_901007825.1. Lineage (NCBI taxonomy): Eukaryota > Metazoa > Chordata > Actinopteri > Syngnathiformes > Centriscidae > Macroramphosus > Macroramphosus scolopax. The sequence continues at coordinate 22,840 of CAAKHC010014493.1, read as the reverse complement.
AAGTCTCTTGACTTCCTGTCTCCCGACACACTGCTGGGTTTTGTTTAGCCTGAATTAACACTAACGCGGTGAAGAAGCAGCCCGCGGCGCCAACATCTCCCCCCAACCATAAAACACATCAATACGAGCTGCTGTTTAGCCTGGAGGTTTATTTTTAGGAAGCTAATGTTAATTTCAGAGACGCCTCACAAATGATTTGTCAGAATACGTCTCGTTCAGAAGGATGGGACCTTCCGCTGACCCCGTGAATCAGCAGGGAGTCGACGCAGAGGTCAGAGGTCACAGCAGCAGGGTATTTTTAGAGTCTTTTATTGGGCTCCCATCCGGTGGCAGCAGGAGGGTTCGACTGTCTGTATGAATCTACCAAACATGATCCTCCTCTCCAACACTCCTCCTCTTCCTCGGTAACGTCTGACGCTTATTGTGCAGAGCAGAGACGGACTGGATCTTCGGCCACTCGCCGGGCCGCCGCAGCGACGTGACACCAGATTAAACGGACTCGGGGTTTCGCCTGAGGCTGCAGCGAGCAGCGTTCATTGGTCACTGTCACCCAGCCGGTCTTCCTCTCTCCCCCCGACCTTTGTTTAGTGCGGTTGGACCCTGCGGTCGCTCCGGCGCAGCGGAGAATAATCCTGCAGCAGCGTGATGAATGTGCTGTGATGTCTTTCCTCAAAACTGTGTTTTATTCGCTGAGATCAGAGGAGATCCTCCAGAGTTACTGAACCAAAAACACAAATGGGTTTAAAGCAAAGCAAAGACGTGACTGAGTTAACCCGTTCATCACCTGCAGACCTCGTCTGAACACGTTCTGTTCTGAGGGACCTTTATAATACAAACATTTATCACAAGACATCCGATCCAGCGTCACTGATCCGACCCGAGAAACCAAATCATCATCTTGTCTTGTAACTTGTTATCGTCGTCCTCCATCGTCCCACAGGAATTTAACACCATCTTCAAACTATCTCGCCCCCACCTCCACCCATCAGCTGGATCTGAGACCCGGCCCGTATCTGGATGTTGGACCGAGTTAAATATTTTAACCTTTAAGTGCTTGTATGTTCTCTTAGTTTCCTCCAGGTACTCCGATTTCCTCCCATACACATGCAGGTTAATTAGAGACTCTAAATTGTCCACAAGTGTGAATGGTCGTCTGTCTTCATGTGTCAGCCCTGTGACTGACAGCCGACCAGTCCAGGGTGACCCCGCCTCTCGCCCAGTGCATGCTGGGATTGGCTCCAGCCCCCCCTCGCCCACCTCACCCTGCGAAAGGATTAACGGTGTGGCCAATGGATGGATGGCAACAAAGGGTTTGGAAGGATCATCGTCTGGGAAGATGCTCTGAGCGACTCATAATGAAGAGAAGAGCTTTCCACCGGAGTCGTTGGACATCCTGCTGCTCGTCTTTCAGACGGGGAGACGGTGCGTCGGTGCGTCGGTATCAGGCGCCGAGGGCCGAGGCTTCCAGGCTCGTCAGTATTTGACAAGCTGGAAGGAGAACGGGTTCATTTATCTCTGTTAGCCTTCTTGTGTACTCGCAGCCTGTCCAGGATATTTCCCTGACTTCTGCCCAGAACATACTGGGACTCGCTCCAGCCCCCCCGCAGCTCCATGAAAAGGATCAGAGGGAGTAAATGTGTGTGACTGTGTGTGTTTGCGTGGCAGTCGCATCAAATTCATTGAGTCCGTCAGGCTCTAAACAGTCTCTCTCTCTCTCTCTCTCTCTCTCTCTCTCTCTCTCTCTGCATCGCACCGTGTTATTAGAAGCTCCCAGAAAGACAGAGGAGGAAGGAAATAGGAAAGCGATGTAACTCAAATTGCCACCCGAGAGTGCATCTCCAACCGAACGTGATCAGATAGAGGGAGGACATTACCATTTCTATTACAGCTCTTTTGCCTGCAGCGAAGAAGAAGAAGTCCAAAATAATCTATTTTTCTCCCGTCACCAGTAAAATAAAAGGGACGCTCGCTCGCTCGCTCAAAGGTTTGACGGAATACGGAAATCTGAGTACATTTATAATTCATAGAAAATGTGAGATTTTCCAGAAGTTGTTTGTGTCTGTGTGCAGCCGGGAGTTCGGGAGCTGCCGGTGAACGGGAGGTCCTCCTCAGTCTGACGCTCCATTAGCAGTCAGTGTGTAATAGCACGGGCGGACATGTGTTCGCTGCAGATAACAGCGAAGTGGCTGCGACTGTGACAGGGAGACACGGCCCTGACAGACCGGCCTCCGTGTTCCAGCAGCGACCGTCTGCGGAGCTCCGCCTCCTCCCGCGAGAGTCCGTCCGCCTCAAACACCTGCGGCCGCGGCGGAGAGGAGAGAACGAGCTCCGGGCTGCAAATTATCTGCTCATATATTGCAATTATCCCTCCGACTAATTGATTTAGCAACTCTACGCAGAGCTTTACCCCAAACAGCTTGTGGGACTGCAGGAGTCTGCAGGCGAGGCCTCGTCATTCACAGCAACTCATCCGGGTTCCTGCTGGGTCGCTGCTTCCTGACGACACGGACACATTAGATCAAATAACTCCATTATTTACGGTACGGGGGATTAAAGATCATCCATATTAAAATAGGTTCATAGAAGGGACGTACAAATAAACACTTTTCTATTTAGGAGTGGCGTCCACGACACGGTGTCTTCAGCTGATGTTTTCTATTAAGCTCACTAAGTGCCAAAAGTTCTAGCATCCTTCCAAACTTTCAGCTTGTTGTCCGGACTCCCAGAAGACTTCAGGTGTTGAGTGAACAGCTTCTCTGTACCTCGATGGTTCTTCTCCATTTAAAACAGCAGGAGATTAAAAGTTTGTCGTCGATGGCCAAACGAGGGAGAGAAAGACAATAACGTTAAACACCTGCAGCCTCCGGTGACGGAACTCGTCCCTGGTTGTGTTTGATTTACATTTGATTGGATTAAAGTAAAATCATTTAGCTCTTAGCTTGATACAAAGGTACATGGAACATTAGCGACGGGTGATTAGTCGCCGCTGGTTTTCTCCCTGAACTCAACGGGAACATTAGCCTGCGAGATTGAACTCATTAATGGCAAACGATGTGCTTAAAGTGCAGCGGCAGCTTGTGTCTGGTTCCATCCTCGGAGTGAAGGTAACCAACAGACGTTACAACCACCACCGACGTCCCCGGGAACTCAGCATGGAGCTTCTACTGACGCTGTACCAGAAGAGATGGAACCAACGCCAACAGAGGGAGGACAAGAAGGAGGGAGGAGACGTCTCCAAGGCCAAAATGAGCTGAGGAACCAGCACAGGGAGCCGATCAACTCTGGACTCCAACAGTGGAAGGAGGAGAGGACCTGAGCAGGCCTCTGATTGGCTGTACCGCAGCTACTGGACAACCTGAGCAGGCCTCTGGTTGGCTCAGGGTACCGCAGCTACTGGACAACCTGTGTGGGCCTCTGATTGACACACGACCAGATGTCGTAGTTATTGTCTGATTTTATCGGGACAATAAAGGAACATGAGGATGGATTAATGATCACAGGGAATAGTTCCCCTCAGCATCAGCAGGCTGATGACTGCTGTCGCTATGGGCGACACAAGTTCTCTGTGAGTGACTGTTAATGTCTCAAACAGACAGATTACAATCACAGCAAGAATCCATCTATCAACTTCAATATCCTAAAAATTGATCAGCAGGAAACATGTGGGCGGGGCTAGTGAAGGAACTTCCCCTCGCTCAATGTTCAACAACATTACCGGAGTAGAGACACTCCGTGCAGCCTGTTAGTAACTTTATTTAAGCCGTATGAGATATGAAAGACTGCGACAACTAAAAAAGAATAGAATTGGAATATTAGAATATTATGAAAATTCATCAGATGATAATTTCTCCGGATACAAACACTCATCATGTTTTCACTGTAGTGAACAAACAACAACCTGCAGATAGCAACGGTCCGTCCTTTAAACTGGGCTTCGGTCCAACACGTCACAGAACAAAGGTTGACGAGCCCTCGGACACGTCCATCAACGTGTAAGTGATCTGTTATTGGTATTGAAATGGAACATTTACAACTAATAAATATCCCCTGAAAAGGGAGTTCTTCGTCGTCTCTTGACAGCTTTAAATCTTCCTGTAGGTCGTAAAAACCGTAAATAGGAATTAAACAAAGCAAACGATGACAAAAGCGTCCTCCCGAGCCGGATGCCCGTCTGGCCATAAATCAGCGTTCCTCCTCCAGTTGGAAGGATTTAAACGTTCGGGAAGGGAATGAAACAATAAGGAGAGGACGGTCTTGTCCGTCTTCGGAGGAGGCCGAGCGCTCGCTGGCGCAGACGGGAGTGATGAGCAGGTGGAAGCGAGATAGGACACGAACGTAATTATTTAGCTGATGAATGGGAATAGGTCATCCAGATGTGAGCCGTCGGAGGAGTGGTTCTTTGTCGCACATGGGGAGGACTGATAGCGCCCATTAAATCAGCCTATTAAAGGGCTGTTAGCGGCTGTTATCAGGGACATTCGTAGTGAATCCGACGGGGCAAACTGCACCTGAACAGGAGGCTGGAAGGATCCCGGCATCCGATACTACCATTGATGAAGCAAACACTGGATTTACAGCCGCGGTCTTATAATCTGTGTTTTCTGAGGTGAAGTTAGGTTTACTCACGAAAATCACTTTGTTGGGGGGAAAGGAAAACAACGTTAAAGTGAAGGTTAGGTGACTTTAGTTGCCATGGTTACACTAATAGCATCATGTTTAAGGGATAGCAGGGAAAATGGACACAAGGGAGCAGCGGCCTCCGACAACACCGGGTGTTTTGTTGCATTAGCAACAAATTAGCCCTGTACGATAGCCTACTTTATTTAACTCCGAATACGACCATCATTTATGAAATGAAAAGAGACCTGAGACCGAGAACTTGTTCTGAAAATACTAACTGAACAAATGAACAAGCGCAATCAGTCGCCCCCTGCTGGTCATTACAAATAACGCAGAGTGAAGTTCACGTTTCTGTCCATGTCTTTTATACAGTCCATCGTGGGTTCAGGATCGACCCAATGGCCACTGATACCGCCTGTTAATGAGGTTCACATTACTGGACGTCTCACAGGCAGAAGTCTTCGTCAAAGAGTTGTCAGTGTTGCTTCTTTTCCAACTTCTCAGCACATCATTTGGTAGGACTGTCTAATGGGCGCTCAGGACTCCAGTGTGCATGAAGCGTTATTAGCATGCGGCGCGGCATGCGGCGCAGTCTCATCAGCTTGTCAAACGAAATTACAGGTGCACAATACGCAGTGAATCATTCATCACCTCACGCTGTCCTCCTCCGGTCTCCAGCCGCTTCCTCTTTGTGTAGCCGCGGCGGTTCTTCCAATCAATGTAATTGTGGGCGATTGTTTGACTCAATCCGTTGCCTCCTCGCAATCACCGCTGGGATCGATGGCCATCGCTGCCGCCGTCCTGCTGTCACGGTAAAGGATTACTCCGGGCACGCCGCGAGAGGAGAGAATAATTCATGTTGGGATTGGTCTGATTATTTCTGGAGGGATGAGGTGTTTCGAGGTGTTTCAGCACCTTTTCACAGCTTTTGTTACCTCTTGTGTTATGAATTGAGCACATTACATTAAAGAGTGGATTAATATCGGGACTCAAGACCTCTTCAGTTTTTAATTGTCTCTCCAGGATTGTCTTGGCCAGAGACAACGAGCTGCTGGTCTCCTGGAGGTTCTACTGGTATTTAATAACAGAAGGACATGAAGGTTCATAGTTCAGGAACCGGCTCTCTATTACAAAGTCATTTCATTAGATCATCGGTGCGTTCAGATACAAGAAGTGGAGTGAAATCATTAGAGAACTGAAGGGAATTAATCAGGAGTCGACCAGCGACGACGAGTGTTGATCAGGTTCAATATCAGAAGTCGATGTTCAAGAAAAGAAACGTTGTTACTGCTTCACTGATCACGTTTGATTAATACAAGTTATATTTGGAAATCCTCTCATTAAGATGAACTTTGAAGCTACAGACTTCCTCTCTTTCTGCTAGCCCTCCCTCTTGAGGAAGAAGATGTTTTAGAATGAGATACGTGAAAGGTCCAGTTAGTCACACAAAACAGGGAAACATGACGTCCTCCAGGTCGTTGTCATGGTTACAATAATAACTAGAGACTAGTTGACTAGAGACTATCTGCTGTTTCTGCTCAGACAGTAAATATATAATGTTAGTGCTGACATGTGACGAGCCTCCCTGACGTTCACCCTCCACCTGGGGAGGCCCGGCTGCTGCATCCTTCCTCAGATAATAACTCCAAACCCTGAACCGTGCATGTGGGATTCGTCCCTGCACTTGCAGCCGGGCCAGCGTACGTCGGCCTAAGCTGCCGGGTTTTAGCGATGGACCTAAGCTGTGTTGATAGATGACTTGGCCGCGGGCTGCCGGGGCGCCGGAGCTGCCTCGTCCCCCACCGACCCAACACCACGCCTGGAGCCCAGAGGTGCGGCTTAGAATGCAGCTATTAGAGCGGGCGGAAGATTTCACAAGCTCATTATAGTCAAGTGTGGAGCGCAAACACACACACACACACACACACACACACACACACGGACACATGTACACAAACACAGAGGCCACTTAAGATGCAGGTCCATGAGCAGCAGGCCTGATTCACTGGAGCTTGACAAAGACATTCGGCTGTAGGACCGTACGATTGGCCACGGCCGCGCTGGGTTCTCGGGAAAATTGCCAGAATTTTTAGCCCAAAATCGAGACAGATTTACGTCAGCTGCACCTTTCCAGAGGAAGCAGCTCCGCAGTAGATTCACTCCTCGGGCAGGAGGAGGTTTTAGGACCTCGCAGGTGCGCTGTCACATCCTGCGTGTTTACTATGTGCTTACGTAAGTAGAAGTTTGGTTAATAGCGTTCTTATCTTCTTCTGCATTCACTTGACTTGATGTAAAATATGTTTTCAGCTCTGAAAGGAAACACAGAAGCTGCACAGCTCAGCATTAATGAAGCTTGTTTAATTAGTGTTCTTTATTCAAGGAAGAGTCTTACTGGGAACGAAGCTACAAATGATAAGCGCAGCATATTAAATACAGGTTTACTGAATTAGTGTCCCGGAAATAAGAACAATATAACGGCTCAGCGTGCCCGAGGCAGCAATAAGACTTTAGTGTTCAGTGCTCAGTGAGACTTTATTGATACTCGCTGGGGAACCGGAGACAAACTACAAGACACGTCTTGTCCCGGTTTGACCGTTCCTGCAGGAAGTCCTCGTCCATGCAGTGATGCATGTGCTGTTTTATGCTTTTATTCTTTTACCAATTCTTTCTCAATCTTCAGATCGAATAGTTGATGACACTGTGACTTCCTGCACAAACAACTAACTGCAAGTTTACTTTGTGGTCAACGAAATGCAATTATATTATTTTATATATCATATGAAATATCTATACTTATAGTATATATATAATATTATAATTATAATGCGTGTTGGTTTTGCATGTTCTTCTCATGCATGTTGGTTTCCTCCGGGTACTCCGGTTCCCTCCCTCCCACCAAAAACACTCCACAAGTGTGAGTGGTTGTGTGTCTCTATGATTGGCTGGTGTCCAGTCCAGGGGGAGTTCTGATGACCCGTTATGTTCTGGAACCTTGTTGCTGTATGTGGTCTCAGTGTGAAGGTGAAGCTCAGCTCAGCTCGCGAGCTGCTGACTGTAAAGTCTCCACCTCTGTAAGATCTGACCCATGATGCCCTGCAGGGATCAGCTATGGTAGGAAAATGGAAAAAAAATACAAATACACTTGCTCATCCGAGGCCGAGTTGAATTGAATTTGCAGATTAGCGTCAGGGATTTTTTTAAATTTACGAGCTTCATTTAGCGTCAGCGCAGGAAAGCGTGATGTTCAGCGGGAAGACAAGGTGACGGGTTAGGATGAGCATCGCGCCCCTGCAGGGTTCATGTCACGTCTCACTTCAAATCAGAGGAGATTTATTCAATATTCATACGTGACCGCGGGGTTTCAACTAAATGGTTTAGTTGAATAAACATGTTATTCAGGCTTTAGCTGCCGAGAGCGGAAACAGAGGAATATATGAAGGAGAACATGTAGTGTGTTCGCTGTGAAGACGTCTGCACGTGTGGCCGCGAGGATCTACAAGTTTTATTGTGTTGATACAAAACACAAGTTCATGTTTTCACTGAAGCGCATTGAGCTGGAAAAGAGCTGAATAGTCATCAAGAATAAATTAATGACAAAACTTGTTTAAGTACAATTTATGCAGCAACTACAATCTGCAGCTTTAAAATATTTAAATATCCAAATTATATAACTGCTTTTTTATAGAGGAGATTCTGCAGGAAGAGGAAAGTACGGAGCCTTATGAAACTTGTGAAAAGAGAAAAACATGTGCATATACCTGATCAGACCTGCACTGACTGATCCGGCTAACATAAAACTATTTTACTTTAAGATTGTACTAATGTTGGTAGCAGAGGTCGCTCTCAGGTCGCAGCCCTCCGAGGTCGCTCTCAGGTCGCAGCCCTCCGTGTCTCATACCAAAGCACATCAGGTCTTCGACTTAAAAACCTTCACGTCATTACGAGTCGTGTATATTTCAACCTCAACCTTCCTTCTGACCGTAGCCTTCATCATCGTGTGCATAAACCGAACCTGAAGTCAACCGTAGCTTCACATTCTAACTATTTAAAAAAGCCTTGCAAACTATTTCAGGCTCCTGCTGCAAAGTCTGGTGTTTGTACGAGGTTCCAATCTGCCGTGTCTTTCAGTAAGTTTGTACACTCTCCTCATGCTTCCGTGGGTTTCCTCCGGGTTCTCCGATTTCCTACCACACAGTTAGGTTAATTGGAGTCTATAAATTGAGAATGTGTTTGTCTGGTCTGGTGGTTGTTGGACGCCTCCACCCAGAACCAACGTGCCTCCTCATGCAGAGTTTCTGCTCGTCTATTGACGTCGAAGAGCCGAGTGTTTCTCGACAGCCGGCTGGAGCCTCACATGGGGGTACAAGGAGCAAGCGGGGGGAGAAAGCATTTATTTTGGATTGTCGTCGTTCGACATGGAAGTACGAGAACATAAATTCATGTGAATGATTCCTATCAGAGCCTTTTGGAATCCAATAAATGTATAAAAATATAAACATTCTCCTGCACGACCCCGAATGTTTGCTGACACCTCGACCGGTGTTCAAATCACGACGGTACCACAGGGTGGAACTGACGCCTCCGTCACGTTGTTGCTGCAGCAATAAAAGCATGATTATTTCCTCAGCTTATCTTTTCTTGTCGGTTGTTATGATTACATTTTCACCACAGTGGAAGTCCCGGCGAAGACGCGGCGGCGGCGGCGGCCTTATCTTCTGCTTCCTTTTCAGCAGCACCAGGCCTTTGTAGGGAAATCTCTGCCGTCTCTTCCTCACACTCCATCTTCCTTTAGCCTGCATCTCTGCAGCGTCGATGCTAATCACTGAAACCTGAGACAAATGCCAGCGCCGTCGCAATATCTGGACATCCTGTTGTTAATGGCGCCGCAGCCGTCCTGTTAGCTTACACACACACACAAGTTGTCAAGTTATTTGATTTTAATATGAAATCCTTCTTTGTTTGTTAACCTTCATTTGTCACCGTGTCCCCAGTGTGACCCCCCCCCCCCCCCCCCCCCCCCACAATT
>CAAKHC010014493.1:0-13174 GCA_901007825.1 Macroramphosus scolopax | reverse complement strand
GGACCCCCCCCCCCCCGACCCCCCCCGACAATTACTCATTGTTGTGGACGGGCAGATAATGAAGCAGCTCAGAGTTAAGAAGCTCTTTGTGATTGATAGCGAGTTGTCATTAATATCAAAATAATGAACCGTGTGTCCCGGCGAGGCTCGACAGGAAATAGAGTTGAGATACGATGAATTAATTAAAACGTCTCCTCATTGGAACCGTCCACGGGCCTCAGCTCTACTCGCTCATGTTAAGTGTTCCCCACTCGTCTTTGAACATGTGAAGATGCTTCCAATCAATTAGACATCGGAGGAGTTATTGCTTGATAAACATTCAAATGTTTTTGCCTTTTTTGGGAGGACTGGAAGATGAAGCCAACGTTAAGAGAAAGGCAGAAGAGCTGACGCGTTTTGAGGTGTTTGGATTCAGTACGATCTCCTCCTCCTTCCGTGGGTTTCCCCCGGGTTCTCCTATTGCCTCCGACACACTAAAAACATGCAGCTACGCAAATTTGAGTCAAAATTATGAATTTCAGTGTGAATGTCGCCGTGTGTCAGAAGTGTGGTTGACTGACGACCAGGCCAGGGTGACCCCGCCCCTGGCACATTGGCAGCAAGGATCAGCTCCCATGCCCCCCAAAACAGGAGAAGCCAGACAGAAAATTAAAACAAAAACCGAAACCAGTTTGCCAGACGAAAAGGTTCAACATCACAAATTACCTCCTCCACCTGCCGGCTTGTTTAGTTTCCCTGCAGTTCTGCATTTCACCACCAGGTGGCCCCGGACTTTGCTTATCTATTCCCTCTTTTCATTACAAAGCATCTACTCAGATAGATATAGTTACGTACTGTAACTCCGGGTGCTAGACGACAGGCGCAGCCCTCAGAAAGGAAGTTCACCGTCTTGAGTTACAAACCCGACAACGTGCTAACATGCATTAAATCGCTCAACATTATGTGCATGTATCAGCACCACAATCTAAGAATGCAATAAGAGAAACATTACAAACATTTCTAGTTGTCGTACAGTTTCCCAGCCAGCCGGAAACCCTTAAACTTTAAGGCTAAATTAGTAAATAGGACTTCATGGTGTCAGCAGAGTTCCGTCAGCTCCATTTGTTCTTGGATGCATCATTATTCCGTGTGTGATAACGGGCTGTGAAGTGGTGAAGCATAGCAACGAACCCAACAATCATCGTTGTCCTCTAATGAATCAACTGTCTGACCAGAGACGCCGCTAATGAGCTGCGGAGGTTCACAATAGCCTCGTTTTTCTGCAAAAAAAAAAAAAAAAAAAAAAAGTCAGAGGAAGTGGCGGCGGGTTTACCCGGAGTTCAGCATGCGCCTTTCATCGTCGCATGACAAACAACGGAGGCACAGCGTGGGGCAACGCGAGCGGGGAGGAGTGTTGCAGGAGGAGGCGCAGCGAGGAATATCAAACAGGATGACGGATGAGCGCGGAGAACCAGATCGAAGGAAATAGTTTGTTTCAGTGGCTGAGAAAGGTCAACTGTTGATGATGAAAGGTACTTTAACATGCACTGAGAGATTATTAATAATCCATACGCTGATGAAACAACCGTTGTTGAATACAGATTGAAATAAAGCCTGCGGCTCCGCACACGGACGCAGGACGTTCCTGCACAATAAGATGCAAGAGTGAGAAAACTAGAAGGCGGCTGTAGCGTCGTCCTGAAGGTTCCTCGGACCTCCGACGTCAGGAGCTCGGAACCAACAAGTCCTGCTACTTCTTCCCCGACGAAATCGTGTCCCATGTCAAACACTACAAAGAGCACAGAAACATCGGAAGAATACAACTTGTTATACGAGGACTCTTCCTCCACCTCATTCATTCATTACTAACAACCAATGACAACTTGCGTTGTAGTCAAGAACCACCGAAACCAAGACTGTGAGACGGAGTCAGGACCAGAACCGGACCAGGACTGGACCAGGATGAAACACTTACATTCATCTTAGAGATCCACATTCTGTCAACTTTGCAAAGGTTTTCTAGGAACTTTTAGGGATCTAAAACAAATAGAAAAGGACCTTCCTGCATTGGCTCCTCCCCCGCCTCCTCCCCCCAGCTGGATCGGAGGCCTGATGTCCCCTGATCAGGACGTCTCTTTAGGGACTGTCATGTTAACTCTTCACCTGAACTCCTCATAACGTCTCACAGATGGACGTTCGTCAGCGGGAAACCCCGTCGCTCGGTTCATTAGTGGGTCAGAGTGATTCTCTATGTGGAAGGAAATAAATAAATCAACAGCTCTTCCTCACAGGATGAATTAGCAGGGGACCCGCCTCCCCCCCATCACCCCCCCCCATCACCCCCCCATCCACTCACAGCATCGAATGTTATTTCCAAAACAAATCTGAATAAAAATCGGAATCGTTAGCAAGTGGCTTGAGAGTTAAGCTGAGAGTTGATAATTAGATGCAGCTAAGCCTCTTTGTGTTACAGCGTATAGAGTTGAATTAATATTCCCGTAGTTAGCACACAGAACTCCCCCGTCGAGTCAGTGCAGCATCCTGCAACATGTTCGGAGAGGAAGCGCCGCAGTCAGCAGATACCTCCTCATGTTAGTGCTTACAAAACAAAACTCAAATTATGAGCAGCTCGTTATCTGAGAAGCAGCGAGAACAGGCCTGGAACTGTGTTGGGACGCGGCCAGATCACCGGTTCTGTGATGGGACTGACTCGCAGCAGAGAGACGGGAGGAGAAGACAAACTAACATTCGAAGCTCTGCGGTGAAACGTCGGACTTGTTCGTCCTTCAGAGGTCTGGAGGACCTTTAACATCCTCCTCCGACCTGGAGAAGTGCCGTTAACTTGTATCTGTAGCTAACGAATGTGTTTGTGCATCATTATTGGTAATAAATGATCATTTAGAACAATTAGTCTTCTCTGTTTCCTCACTGAGTCGGTGGAAGAGACAATAATTACATTTATGATGAATAACTGCATCAATAATTCACTGTCGGGTGTTTAATTGCTTCGCAGTAATCGCTCCGACAATGAGGGGAATTCATTCTGTTGTATTTGGTGTTTTGATGATGATGATGGGGGTGACGGCGGTGGTCGTGGTGATGGAGGAGAGCGCTGCCGAACACACGTGTGATTCACGTCACATCACTGTCATCAAACGTCCAGTGAAGAATTTGTTGGTTCCTCTCGAGGGAAGCTACAGAACTCCTGGTGGAGCAGTCGGATCGTCCGTCCTGACCACTGCAGCGGGCGGGGCTACCGGGGCTACCTGCCCCCTCCATCAGGTCCTCCACCTCTTCACGTCTCAGCTGTTAAGTTGTCCTGTTGGACGTCCTGTTGGAAGCGTCCGCTGAGTGACCGATGTAAATCATGTAAACTCCCACCTGATCCTTCATGGAGTCCTCCGGCGCTCTGCAGCCAAACTGCAGCACCACACGCATTAGAAAGCCAAGAGGCTGGTGGCTCGCAGCCGAGGCTGGACGCTCGTCAGCTAGCTGCAAACCTCCCGAGCCAAAAGGCATCGGAAGGAGCTGGTCGCTGCCACCGGGAGGTTCGGTGGGAAGCAGCAGCACTGGGCAAACACCTCTGCAGGACGCAGGAGGAACACGGCTGAGAAACACTCCTGGCCTCTGCGGAGCTTCTGGTTTCACTATCAGCTCCTACAGAATCTGATTACCAGGATGTTCATGGCCGCTGGCGCTTCTCCTTCCACGACCACCTCCGAACCAAAGAGCATCCGGTTGGCTGGAACTAGAGGCCATATGGACCCGCTTGGAGAGCAAACATCTATTGTGTGTCTGCTATTCAACACCCAACAATGTTTCTCTCTCTCTAAAGGACAGCCGGTATAAAGTATATAAAAGAAAGTAAACATCTGGTGGAAGAAAACATGCACTCAGCTTTACTACATCCTCAACATATAATACACATTCCAACAATCTTAAGAAGACGGCAACTCGGACAGACGGGACTCAGGATGGACGACTGGTTGAAGACGGCAGCTGTGACGGCGTTAACACATCCAGTTTTATTCTTGTTAGTTTAATGCTTCTTGCAAACATGTTACATTGCTGGTGTTCAGCCGCTGTAATGATCTGATCTCGACCTGGTCTCTGTGGACTCCGGTCTCGGGTCTCTGTCTCGACCTGGTCTCTGTAGACTCCGGTCTCGGTCTCGACCTGGTCTCCGTAGACTCCGGTCTCGGTCTCGACCTGGTCTCCGTAGACTCCGGTCTCGGTCTCGACCTGGTCTCCGTGGACTCCGGTCTCGGTCTCGACCTGGTCTCTGTAGACTCCGGTCTCGGTCTCGACCTGGTCTCTGTAGACTCCGGTCTCGGTCTCTGTCTGGTCTCTGTCTCGACCTGGTCTCTGTAGACTCCGGTCTCGGTCTCGACCTCCAACACGGCGTCATTGAAGAAGCAGGTGGAAGTATGAGGACCTCTGGAACGTAGTGAGAGTCAGACGTGGTTCCACCTCAGAGGAAACATCTGAACATGGTTCTCCTCTCATCGTCGGTTCCTGATGATGTTCCAGATGAATGACGGCTGGTTCTGAACCTCCAGGCCTCGTTCTGTGTTCTGTTTACTGGTGAGCCTGTGATGATTTCCCCCGGCAACGCTGCACTCAGAACATTAATAAAAGCAAAGTAGTCTGACTAACCAATACAAATATAATCTGCCCTTTCTCTATTATCACAGTTAATTTCTAATTCCGGCCACACGAAGGTAAATTAGAGGTGACTGCGGCTGCCGAGGTGTAATAAATCAGAATCAAAGACACTCGGGGTTTTATTTCACTCGCAGGCCGACGCTGAGAAACACAAAGGTCTTGAATACCAAATGATTCTGGTCCATGTTTCCAAATGACGCACTTTCAGGCCTCCACTTCTGGCAAATAACACTCGTTACATTATCTCACTTTGTGCTGCGTGTTCGGTCTCAGCCGGCAGCCACTTCGCTATTAGAGGGCGTTCGGGAGGAAAAGGACAGACAAGGAGCCGGCGGAGAGTTTTAGATTTTCCAATCTGCAGCTTTTATGTTGCCGTTTGAAGCACGGACACATTTTACTGGAACTGCATGAGTCTCACGGCCTGAGAAACAACAGTCAGCACGACAATGAACCCCCCCACAGTCACAGTTGGACCGACCCGCGATCAGAGCGGTTACAGTCTCAGCATCTCCAGTCCGTCATCGGACGTGAACCCTGAAGGTTCAGCCAAAGCCGACGCCGCACAGACGGCGAGCTGGCGAGCAGATGAACTGTCATGTACTTATGCTAAACCATCATCACCAGAGCAAAATACAAGCTGCTGTCTGGCTCCCACAATGCTCCCGGCTGTGGAGTGGCCAAGAGTGTCATGCTACTCTCTGCTGAAAAGGTCATCCCGCCTCCGCCTCCGTGGGCGCCCGCGGCGGTCACGGAGAAATGGAACGTGTCCCCGCGCGATGTCACAATTAATGTGACTGCTGTTAACAAGGTGAGTACACGAGATGAGCGGGTAGAAGGGACCTGTCCTCCTCCTCCTCCTCCTCCTCCTCCTCCTCCTCCTCCTCCCTCCTTTTCTGTGTTTTTAATTTGAAGCGTCAAACCTCTCCATTCAGAGACAATTATTCTGTTCATCAGAATGTAACAAGCTATTTTATTCAGCTCCTTGTGACGATAATTTGATTCGGAGGCTGAGAAAACTCGTCTTCCTTAAAATGCTCTGCAAGATGGAAGTAAAGTAAAGAGGCAGGTTGTGTGTGCGTGTGTGTGTGACTGACGCCGCACGCACACACGCACACACACACACACACACACACGCATGCACACACGCAATAGATTTGTTTCAATAGATGCAAAACACATGATGAAAGCGATCTCTCTCTCTGCAGGGTCTCATTCTCAGGCGGAGAAGGAAGAAGAGCGATGTAGCTACATGGCCATGTTGGCTGCTACGTCGGTTCGTACTTCGTTAAGACGAGACAAAGTTTGAGAACGTGTCCTCACCAGTTGAAGAGCTCCGGGAGAGTCGACCAATAGAGGAGCAGCTCCTCGGTGTTAGAGACTGAATGGATCCGGATCTCCAGTGAGGACCAACAACACATCAGGAGGGAGATGAAGCTCCACGAGCCTGAATCCGGCTGCTCTGGTCCAATCAGCTGAGTTACAGGACGGATCTGTGGCGGAGGTTCATCACTGCTGCAGCTCTTTGTCTCCACTTCTATTTATGCATGAAATTGAATGTCGAAGGAAAAAAGCGTCCTGAACAGGATTTATAGGATCAATGTTTTAATATTTAATATTTCAGGACGGATGAACCCCGGAGTCGTGATCTCTAATCTCCTCCTGCAGTCAGGTAAACACAGGAAACCTCTTTATGTGGAACTTAATTGAGGTAAATCGTGCTGATTAGTAAAAAATCTCCGGGGATGTTTTCTCTCTTCCACATTTGCATTTCACTGCAAGATATGTTACAGTGAGCATCACATCCAGAGAGTCACGCTTCATCTGATCCAGATTAAAGGATCAGTCCACAGTTTTCAGTCCTATGTTCTCTAACTCATTAATACTGTCCTCAATTAATGGATTATTGACGAGGAAGTACGACAGGTGACGTCTGTGACACACAGCCGGCATTAGAAATATACATTTAAGACACATTACACAGGAATGTAGAGCAATAAACTGGATCCAAGGAGGCCGGTTGTGATGGTGGGCGGGTCCGACAAACACCGGACTTAAAGAACTAGATGTTTGTTTTATAAATTAAATATAATTGTTGTATTATTTGCAGCAGGTCAGTAAACTAAGTTTTTTCTGGGAAGTTTTATCTAAAAAATCCTCAAAAAAGGCCGTCTGAGATATCCGTTACCATGACGACATCATCACCAGGGTGCACGTCTGAGTTACTCCTGCCCCGCCCATGAGCATCCGGACCCCTGCAGGGGGGCTCTCCTCATGCTACCCACCTCCTCAGTTACTCTCAAGCAGACACGCCCTCCTCTCAGAAGCTCCGCCCATGACATCTCACCTTTCTGATATCCCCTCGTTGCATCAATAGAAGGAATTAATTTCTCTATATTCCACAAAGGATTCTCTGATTCTGTTTATCACTGCGAGTGCTGAGTTAACTTCAGGATGTCAACACAGATAATCAGGTTAATAAAGATGATAGTGTTTGTTGCCTCGTTGTCTTCATCCTTCCTGATACGATGTGGTGTCGGATTACGAGGGAGTTCTACTGGTTGAGGTTTGTTTCATCACCTCTTCACCTCCGCTCCGTCTGCAGGTTCTTCACATCTCCTGCCTGCACCGCTGTAATGACAGTGAGTTAGGTCATGAACAGCCCCGCGGCGTCGCTAATTACAGGCCGACATGTACTGCATGCCAACAGGCTGACCGCCACGCTCAGTTCAGGGGTGCAAAGACCGATGTGCAACGACACCGCCGACATCTCGACCCGCATGACCATGAAAACAGAGCAATATGTTGCCAAAGCGACGCTGATGATGGACAAATAAACGGCGATGAGAAGCTGCTAGATGTTCCTTCAAGGGGAGGTTTGATCTGCGTTCCTGGAAAGCCGGTGAGACTGTAAAGCCTTTTTCATGCTGCGTCCCCGAAGGCCCGGATCTGGAGAGTAAATTAAATTAGACAGTGCTTAAGGTGGAAACGGTGCAGCGACCACAGCGCTGATGAATGAACAGTGACAGTCGTCTCCAGAGCTGCGCCGTGCAGGAGCTTGTTCTGAATTTTGTCTGACAACTGCAGTCAGACACTAATGCGTCAATAACACATTATTACTTTCCTGCCCGGCGCAATCAGCGGCGACCGGCCTTCCTCAGGTGTGTTTTATTTAATTAATGAGAGGGAGCGTGCAGGCATCAGGAAGCAACGGAACGTCGTTAAAAAAAGCTCGACAAGACGTTTCTTTGGGTTCCAGACTCCAATGAATATATAATTACACACTGAATGAATAATAGAATAGAAGAATAGTAAATACAGAACGGTTCTATTAAAGACGGCCAAACAGAAAGTACAAAAGATTACACTTCTTTAAATTATAGTATCGGCTGGTATGATCCCTGATTCACCCCCACCAGCAGGTGGCGCTGTGACACTGGTACTCAGTTGTTCTATAATGAATGAAAGTGATGGTTGTTTGAAAATCAGAGAACGTTCATGTAGAAAAAAGACGCACTATCAAACAGTAACTTCCTGTATCTGTGTCTCATGGGTTTGGCCCCGCCCCTTTAGAGACTCCTCCCTCCAATGGACCAATTCTTTCCCTACTTATTGGAGACATTCTTCACACGGCATTCAGACACTTTAATGTCATTTTTCCGACAATAAATCAGCAGAAAATGAACTTCGTCCGAGACCTCGGGAGGAATCTGACTACACGTCTGGACTCTGGGAACCAGCTGAGGGGATTGGCAGGAGAGGTGACCCCGCCCACTCGGGAGACAGGAAGAGGTAATCTGATACAAGGTGTTTGCAGCTTTACATCCAACTTTGAGTCGTGAATGACAGACTATATATAGTGGAAACAAACCATATAAACACACAGATCCATGCACACTACAGATATCTGCTGCATTGTGACCGAAGCATTGACATACATACCGATAGACGCCATGAGAGCCAGATGCTCTCCATCGCCACCTGGTGGCTGGTTGCAGTATAGATGAATAAACCCCGCCCCCTTTCATGTAAGCGGATGGGAAGATTTCTGTTTCTTTAAATGTTCATTTTCTTCTGATGGATTTGGTTTGGATCAGTTATACGATGCTATAAAAAAGGGGAAGTGACATCATGATCGACAGATACTCTGAGTGAAGTTACAGCAGCCGTCGATGAGACGATGTGACGCCAGCGTTCCTTAACCAAGGATGTTTATTTTAAACCTCAAACTGATGGATACCCTGGCTCCATTTCCTGATCACTATGCCGGATATTTTCATTTCCAGCTAATCCTGTGATCCATGATGTATATACAGTCTATGATGTTCTGTTTGTATTCATCCACCTGGTACATACATGGTTCTCTACATACAAAGCAAAGTGAATCATAGTGCACAGATTATGAAACTGGTCTTATTAATGATAGCACGAGCCGGACTGGGTGTTAAGAGAATTCTATCTGTACATCATCAGGCAGGGCGGACGATGCTTCCCTCAGCTTCAGCACCGCGGACAGAGCCGGTGATGAGCCTCTTACATGTCAGCACCGCGGACAGCTTCACATCACGGCTGCTGATGCTGCAAAGAAATGTCTGCACGTTACTCCACATGTCCTGAATGTTCCCCGCACACCGCCGGACTCCATTGGTAGCAGCAGGAGGAGGCACGCTGCGAACGCACGTCCCCTCCTCCGAGACGAGCCGAGCGGATCCGCGTGAGCTCTGCATCTTTAAAAGAGAGGGGGAAAAAAACGCCGAAAGAAAAAGACCCGAGCAGCGCAGCGCCAACCGGGATAACGCGGACTACCTCTTTTTACTTTTGGAGAGCCGATCGGAGCATCAGCTGCTCCACGCTGCGCTCCCATTGCTGGAAGTCGGTGCTGCCCGAGTCACATGACGGACGGAGCCGCGGATCTAGAGAGAACAGAGGCACCGCGTCTCGGCTCCCACCGCCATACTGTATTTTGAGCCATAATCACTATTTTTATCGCCACCTTTTACTCCCGCTCGGTGAGTACATTTCCAAATGGCAATTTTTTTTCGTAAGCATTTTTTCCGTCTTTTTCATTGCCCCCGTTTTTTTTTGGTTTTTCCTCCTTTGGCTGGTGTCTGAATTGAGCGTTGACATGGTGGTTTTTCACACGCAGGCTTCAAGTTTTTAGCATGCAGTTGTGCTGATGGAGAGTGCCAGAGGGTAAAAGAAATAAAATAAGAAGCCTTGACTTGCCTGCAGTTTTGTTTCAGGCAGCTGCTGTCGGTATTTGAGATTTTTCAAAACATCTATTGGTGGTTTTGAGACATTTTTTGGGTCTTTTTTTTTCTGTTCCTGTCGACTTTTGCTGTGGCTATGCTTTGGTTTGCATTTTGCAGTGTTGTTTGTGATTTTGCCTCGGTGCAGCCACCGATCAGCTTTTACTTTGTTCCTCTTTTCTTTAGAACAAGGAGTCATTTTTAAAAAGCCTGCTGGCGTTTTAACGTGATACTTTTCTTGCAGCTGAGCTCACAGGTTTGTTTGTTTTTGTGTTTCTCTTATTTTTTTTCTTTTTCTATTTCATTATACTTTCGCTGGTGGATGTGTCAAGTATTTTTTGGATGTTTAATCTTTTTTTTTTAATAGATTCAGCTGGGCTGACAAAAGGGAGTTTTGATTCTTGGGTTCAATGTTTTCTGTATCAACGAGGATGAACAGACATTCCCCCTCTGCAGGTATATAATATACGAGTGGATGTTTGCAATAAAGAGGTGACAGAAATATGCACCTGTGGCTGACGTGTTATTTTGTAAACCCGGCCCGGTTGTTCCTCAGAGGCAGCGTTCCTTATCAATGTTATCTGAAGGTTACCTGATCTGATCGATGTGTCCGTAACGCTTCGTAAAACTGACCGTCAATTGCCGGATTAGCAGCTTATTTGTTTTGTCTACTTCATCACCATCCGGCCGTCGCTGCTGAGGAATAAATGTCAGCAGCTCCGACCGGCTCCCTCAGGAGGATGAAATGATGTTGCACAGATAAAGTGTATCCAATCTATCCATATATTGATGCACCTCCTGCTGCAGCACGGCTCTCTGTAACCTGCAGCATGCTAAACCTCCCAGTCAATAATACGGAGGACTAGTGTGTGTGCAGTGTGCTACTGTAAGTCCTGACAAACGGGCTTCTGTATTCACAAATAGTCTCGGATCTGATCTGCAGGAGATGAATAGAGCAGCTGAGGACTGAAGGAGGAGGGAAGGAATCCTCGTGGAGGCAGGTTGGACTTGTGCTACAGGAAACACTCGATGAGGGTTCATCGAGTGTTTCCTGTTGTCGAACGGTCTGTCCAGTGTTGGTTTGTTTGCTTGTTTGGAGACGCTGAGGCGTCGCTGCGTCTGTGGAAGTGATCAACGCGGTACAACCGTGTTTGTAGAGCTCGTGTCCGTGTTCAGGGAGCGACTGGATGAACAGTAACTGGTTACGAGTTCCAGTCAAACAGAACAAACGATCAGCATGCAACAGAAGAAACACACAGACGGCTGATGGGCGAAGAGCGTCGGGTAAAGTTTAGAATCTTTCAGAACAGCGGGTGATCCAGACGGAGCTGCGTTCCAGGAAGTGACGGAGCCGTGAGCTCGGAGCTGGTTTTGTGTTCTGAACTCTGGCAGCAGCTTTCTGGATCAGCTGCAGACGTCTGATTGACGTGTCAGATAAATGCATGTTTGTCTGGATCATATCGAGACACGCAGGTCTCTGATCCTCCCGGTGTTCTACGATGGCAGTTTGTTTCCCACTTTGTGTGACGGCTGAATATTCAGGTCTGAAGGGAGGAAGAGGAGGGTGTTGACTCATCAATGACTGTTAAGGAGACTTAAAGTTCTTTTGCACTGAAGACGGGAACGTCTGTCTTGTTGTACTTCTGTTGGAGGAGCGTTGGTTTGGTGCACCGGCTCTGGCTTTAGTTTTGTCCCTATTGTGCATCATCGGTTTGCGCCACGTGTTCAACTGAACGTGAAGTTGAGACATTTGAAAAGGGGATGCAGATGTTAAACATGGAGTCTACTCATCACAGATTAGATTACAGAGTCACTCCGGTGTTATTCAACCTGGACTCTGCCTGGAAATGATGAGGAGGGTTTGGAATCAGTCTAATATGGAGACGAGTGCAGCCGCCTGCAGCCGCCTGCAGCCGCCGCCTGCAGCCGCCTGCAGCCGCCGCCTGCAGCCGCCGCCTGCAGCCGCCTGCAGCCGCCTGCAGCCGTCCTCACTGAAGTCTGTCGTCTAAAGGTTTGAGCCACCGACACGCTCAGATTGTTTCGGTCAGTGTCTGAGCAGAGACTTCAGACGTAGTGTTTAACTTGGATAACTAGCTGGAGACAAACAGGCTGGTTGTCCGGATGCAGACGGTCACCAGGAACACGATGGTCCGCACTGACGGAGTGTTTTCATCCCGACGAGGCAGAACTTCAACGTGTCCTCGTCCTCCGAAGTCGGTCCATGAAAGCGACACAGAATCTTTTATTCTCTGAGATGAGATGATTCCGTGACGTCAGTCCGACTCCTCCACAGCTGCAGCTCTCACACGCTGTCGTCCTCTTGCAACAGCTCAGATCTTTGAGAGGCCGCATCGCCCGGAGATCACACGGGAGCGTGAACGCCTTCACATCACAAACCCTTAAAATCACTGCAACATGAACCGTCAACGTCCCTCCAGCTCCTGGACGTGTCTCCTGCTACGTATGATGATAGCTCCTTTAGCGCCCTGCGGGGCGGCGGCGCCCCTCCAGGCAGGTTTCTGTTATCTGGGCCGAGCCAGAGCTTCACCGGAGACCTGATACGTGGCCGTACGTCTGCTACCATGAATAAAAGATCTCACCAGAGCGGTTTACTGAGGACGTGCACGCTCGTTAGAGAACAACGATCCGATGGATCCGAAATACCAATTAAAAGGTTTCAACTAATGGAATCAACTTCTTTATCCTCCCAGTAATTATAGTTCTAGTTCTAACCCACATTAGATACCTGCAGGAATTAATTCAACATACTTGATGTTCATTAACTCTCTGATGCAACTTGGCGTCTTGTTTATCACCAAAACTAGCGAATATTGTTTGTTTACCTGCAAGAAAACGCCGGAAACAATATTGTGATAGTTTTAAATTGCAGTGATACGAATGCAGTTTCCATAAATACGTTTCCTTCTCTCGGCCTCGGAGCCGGTCGGCCGCCGCGTTGTATTTTAAATTCCAGCAACTCAAAATGAGAATACAAGCCGGACAGCCAGAGGATACTTTATTTTAGAGAGACTAAAACCCTAGAAGAACCTCCTCCTCCTCCTCCTCCTCCTCCTCCTGATCAACAGATTTACCTCGACCGTCCTCCTGAGCTGTTAATTTGATAAGTGAGGGGATCTCACGCTTCATATTCCGGGCAATTAAATCCGTATCTGAAGAACAGGGTCAGGTTGAACGACTTCCCAGCAGCTATTAGGGGAGCCGTGAAGCTGCGTCGCTTCACTGAGCCGCCCCCCCCCCCCCCCCCCCCCCCCCCCCCCCCCCCC
>CAAKHC010014491.1:23916-33937 GCA_901007825.1 Macroramphosus scolopax | reverse complement strand
CTTTCCTTTCCTTTCCTTTCCTTTCCTTTCCTTTCCTTTCCTCTCCTCTCCTCTCCTCTCCTCTCCTCTCCTCTCCTCTGTGGGACCACTGACATGTTTTGCTCGCACCTTCACAAGTCTCATTGATTGTTCTCGTTCTTCACTGCTGGGAAAATCACCTCTTCTCTTTGATGCTTTCAAGTGCCTCCAATTGTTCTGCGATAAGCACCTTCAACTCTCTCAGATTTTTCACTTTTAAACAACCCCCCTTTGTTTTTTGTGGTGAGAGATTGGGAGTGAGGTGCGAGAATATTGGTTTATAGTTCAAGAAAAACACAAAGCAGAGAGGAGGGTAGCAGAGGAGTCTTCGTTCTGAGGCTTCATCACTTTTAGGTTGAGTTTTTCACGCTCTGCCAAGGTGATTTTTTTGTGTAAAAATGTTTGGTCTCTTGATGTTTTTCCAAAGTATTGTTCGCCCTGCCCGGCCTCTCAGCCCTTCATCATCACATCGTATTCTCAGACTATTTGTGCCATTCACATCTTAGAGCTCAAGCTGCTGTACTGTCGAGGAGGTTTTGTTTGTCGCGTCTTCAATTCAATATGCAAACCATTGTTTGAATAACTCCACATAACTCTGATCATTTAGACTTTAAGCAACGGAAGGAAGCTTTTTCAGCCTTAAAAGAATTTTGTGCTCCATCTGAAATTGTTGTGGCTCAGATTATGTATTTCCGCTATTGGATTATAACCCAAATCACTCTTTGATTACCGTAATTAGATCATTTGTCAGGTTGCTAACCAGCTAGCCATTGCAGTACCTCTTTGTTCCTTAAGGGGTGTCAGTGAGTCACTGCAGGTGAAGGAGCCACAGTTTCGCCCTCCGGCTCCTGCTAAGGAAGTAGTAGCTATATGATGAGTTCCATAGGTAAAGTGTTATTCAGCCGTCCAAAATAAGATCAAAGGAGCCAACTGACTGGAATCCACAGTCTTCATCAGTATGACGACAACCGGCGAACACAAACGAACGTCACAATCACATGTCACAGCGCCTCATGCTGTTCAGTCACAGGAGCTTAGAGGGGGATTGAAGACAGCTTTCAACAGCTCTTTCTGCACCGTCTGCACGTACCGGCCAGCTGGGGTGAAAAGTTTTTGTGAATGCAGCTGGAGGGTGGAGACAATCGCGGTGATGAATGCATGTATCGTCGGAGCTGTGAGGTACCTGAGAGTGCTGGTTGAAATGGAGCACCTATAATTACTGGCCAGTCAACCAGGCAGCTCCACTGCTTACATCATATCCCCAAATAGTAATTGAAAAAACATCAGATTGCTAGCTGCTTTACACCGCTGCACTGATGTCTGCACAGCTCTTTTCTGTGAGTAGATCATGTGCTCTGTTTACCTCTTTCCTCAGCGGGCCGCAATGACAGTTAGTTGAATGGATTTAATTCACATACAAGTCTCGTAACAAATAAAGCCAAAATATTCCCTGGTACAAACCAAACTAATTATTGCAATTCTCTGAAGAGAATCACAACTTCCACTCTGCCGCTATGCAGACTGATGTGGAGAAGAGACCTGAGCAGGAGGAAGACTCTGAGTGGAAGGAACACTCAGCAGCATCAGTTAAAGCCCCCCCGCCGGGTGGCCTACAATGATGGCCTATTACATCAGCTCGGTTCAGGCCTGCTAAAAGAAGCAGATCGTTTAATGGGCTGGATGTCCACGGTGGATTCTCCACGTTTGCATTAAGAGAAGTGGATAATGTTTCCCAGAAGAAGTCAACCCCAATTTAAAAGACAAAATATGTTGTTGGTCCAGAACAACACACAGAAGTATTTCTAATCTAACGCACCTGCAGGAGGAGATAATGTGCCTCAGCCTTATCGCAACTATTATCACAGCTGTTATAAAGTGCTGTTAGGAATCATATTCATGTGGTAGCAACACCTGGTTACTGTGTCTGGTTTCGGTTAATCATGGCTAAGAGGTAGGTAGAGTAGTTGAGCCGTGGTGGGATGTGGACATCGAACAACGATCTCCTGTGTACATGCTGATGTTTTGTTCGGCCATTATGGTTGAGACCAAAGGAACTGAATAGACTATTTTGGTGGAGTAACTAGAATGAAGTGCACTGCAGGTTTTGATAGCTTCCCCTTGATCCTCCACTGAGCCCCTTTGGTCCTGTACCGCAGCCCTTTTATTGTCTTCACACCTCCCTGGATCCCCCCCGACACTTCCGGCCCCGATCTAAAAATATCCCATTCAAAGGGGCCAACAAGTTACTGTTGACGGTGGAATTTAGATTGATGTGACAAAAGGTGTTAAACAGTTAAATTATATTTGATTATAACTGAGCCCCTCAGCTCCATGAAGGTATCACACTATTATATCTACTAGTTGGTAACTTCATCATGAGTGCTAAAACTGACCTGCTTAAATTAAATCATATTTCTATGAGACGCATGCACGTGTTTGCTCTGTGTGTTCACATTCAAGTGATCGGCTCTTTGGCTCTCGCGTTCCTGCAGCCATGACAGGTTTCTGTGTGTGACTTTGATTGGTACGACATCTTTGCATGTGCATGACTCTGCTTCCACCTTTGGCCTGCCACTGAACCCATTACCTCTGACAACACCGAGACATGTGTGACCTTCCCGGCTGAGTTCATCACCTGCCACTCCACACCTGTCATGTTGTCTTCCATTCAGCACAGGCTCGGCCATCACCGGCGCCCCTGTTGACCGGCGCTCCTGTGAACAAAACACGGCCCCTTTTGAAGGATGTCCCTTCCTAATCCTACCAACGCGCTCTTCGGCGACATTGATGACCCGTGTTTATCAGCAGCACAGGTTAGGCGGGAGGAGAGAAATGACTAGACAGGCAAAATCAATATGAGCTGCATTGATGGGCCCCAGATTTCTCCAGCACGTCATCTCTCACATTGTGTGTAGTTGTTGATTAGTAACCTGTGATTTGATCTGGACCTGTCAGCTGTTCTCTACGATGTGTACTGACAACCTGAATGTCATATTTGAATAGTTCAATAACTACTTATATCAATAATTCATCCATATGGAAAGACTGAGCATTTTTCTAAGTCGGCGATGATGTCACTTTTTGTTCATCTTACGCTGCTCAGTTTGAGTTGTTCTGGTGCTGACAGGGCAGAATCAGGATCCGGCTACTGCCAGTGATGAAAGCTGCCAGTGCTTATAAATGACTTTCAAGGCCGCTTCACCAAGATGAGCCAAGTTGTTGCATCTACATAAAAGCGCTCAGATATTTTTGAATATTGAGTTACAATGATGGCGATTTTCCATCTTATAAAACCCTATCAAGCTTTTTGGGGGTAATGTATTGGCCAGTCGATCATTGCATTGCAGTCGTATGTTACGCTGTAACATAACAAATATAGGAGCATAATGTCCTGTGATGATAAACAGCCAGATCAGTTTAATATGACTCTCCAATGACAACTCAAAGAAGTTGAAGAACTCCCTACTGGGGCTTTGCCTTTACGTGGCAGCTGGATTTGTTGTTGTCAAGCTTCTTTAGTTACACTTGTTTCCCTCTGAGAATACACGTCTTGCCTCAATCTGCTGTTGTTATTCAACATGTGTGTTTCCATCGAGGGTCTGCCTGTTGTTATTAGCCTGGTAATTGCTTGCCACAATTTCCTGTCCGTGCTTGTGTTTTCATTGATTACCTTGCACAGCATAAACACACAACCGACTCCTACCGATGCCAAGCTGATATAAGAGCTTCGGTTGGTGCTGAGGTTTTGTTGTGCTCCATCTTTCCTACTGTGTGTGAGATTGGTGTGTTCAACAACATTCAACCTGAATGTGCAGCTACTAAAAGACTACATGGCACATTTGACTTTGGCTGATGTTCGGATTAACAAACAGTCTGAACATGAAAAACCTCAGTTGAATTGCCATTTAGATTTTAGCGTTATATAAGCCGCTGTGCAACGTCTGAGTGTGCTGGTGTCTGGGATCCGATCTGAATAGAGGATCCAAACGAACGGCTCTGGCCTGGCTTTCTTTTATAAGTCTTCTCTGATGAATACCATGCTTGGCTATTCTAGTGGTTTGAGCCTCTAATAAGCCCGGGGACCTGGTGAAGGCCCAAAAGTAGCTTGATTCAAACCAATCTAAAGAAGCACTGAGCATGATTTACGATGCCGGACTGACTGCAGTGCTGCTCCTCTTCTGCAGACCCCCCTCCTGCAGACCCCCCTCTGCAGCCAATCGCAGCCAAAACACTCAACACTTCCGCCCGGCTGACTGTGGACCCTATGTGGTACCACTGCTTGTGCTGTTGTCACTGCTTCTAATCTATTTGATTGATTATGAGCCTAATCCCTGCGTTATTCCCTGCGTTTTGTCTTGTGCTTTCGTTGCGAGGAGGAGCTACAAGGCTAAACACGCTGTTAACCATTTCCTGTGCTGTTGGAAGTTTCATTTTTCCACACGGTGGATTTGATTAGCCGGTGGGAGACTGTGAATACCTAGAAAGATCAGATTTGGGAAAGCCGTGCATGAGATTTGCATCGCACAGAGTGATGGCTGTCACAGGCGGCGGTTATACATCACTCTCTCTACGCTTCTAACCTGTGTACACATCCTGAAGTAATGGATCCCTCAGGGGCTTTCATTCCTACTGCATCAGTGACGCTAGCAACGCTACGAGACCCTTGAGGCACAGACCTTTGAAAAGATGCAGATTGCCAAGCAGAGTGACAAAAAATAAAAAAAGGCTCCTTTCTTCGACTATTTCGGGAGACAGTGAGTGTTACTCTGACTTTCCGTGCTCTTGAGGTGAAGCCAGCATAAGTCTTAACACGACCACTGTGGAGAAGAAGTCACGGAGGAGACGAGGAGTCACGACCTCTGACCCGGCAGTGTGGACATCACAGGACTGCTGCTCAACTAGAGTCGAGCTGTGTTGACATTGGATGACTTTATTACTTTAAATGCCGTTATGGCAGACGGGAATAAAAGCAGGGGGGAGGTGATGTGCTATCGGGCCGACATAGGAAGTAAGCCACTCAGAGTGATAACACAGAAAACACATTCACATCAGACGAGCCGCCTCGTCCCCGGTGTCCCGCTATCTCCTCTCCTCCTCTCCCCAACTCCCTTTGAAAGAAGAAAAAAAAACAGTCCAAAAGTGACAAGTTTGGATTTTGTGAGCCTCTGTGTCTGTGTTGGAATTAGGTTGGAAGAAATTCAAGTTCTGGAAGAGGAGAGAAAGTCTCTTTGTCTGGACAGATAAGGTTTGAGGGATGAATTTAAAAAAACACCACAAACCGCTTGAGGAGATTTTTTTTTTTTTTTTTTCCATTAACTTTCCAGAAGAGTTAAAACACAGAATGGTTCCCTCGGCTGACTACAAACCCAATTTAAATATTAATAAGCATCCACCAGTGAGCGGGATTTGTACGTGGGTGTGATCATGGGTGTCAGCCGACATGTTGTGATGAAGCTCATCTTCTAATTCAACTCATCAGATGTATTTCCTGTTATTTAAACACTGCGCTCCGTGTGCGCCCCGATACCTGCGGGCACGTCGCCACCAGTCGTTCTAATATTAGAACCGAACGACACACGGCCGCGGTTCCCGAGCACTTTATCGCTCACGCCCAACAATGTCCAACTGCCAGCCTGTCTGCTGACTCGATATCTATAACAGTGGGGAGGCACTCAAACATGAAAGCAGAAGTATTAAAATGGTTCTTTAAAAAAAAAATGGAACAAAGTCACTCAGCGTCTGATGTCTTAAGCGGATTGAGAGAAAATCCATCTGCTTTTAATGTCGGCTCGGCTCTCTGTGGACTGTAGCGGGCGGCGTGCATTGTGGATGCTGATGTTAGTGACGAGCGGACTCGAGCTGACAGCGAGAGGGGAGAGGAGAGGTGGGGGAAGGTAAGCCGAGTGCGGTGATGGGTGGACTTTAACTGAATCTCACATGCAAATCAGCAGCACAGGTGGTCAGGGGAAACAACACGCTCGTGTGTCATCATCACAATTCAACATCATATAGAAAACGTACCAGTTTTTTTATGACTCATCGCCTCATTACATGAGTCACAAATGTGTGCGATTGCTCTCTCGTCAGCTAAAGGGAGTGTGTGAGCGGGGTGTCATCTCCATCTCGGAGTCACACCTGACATGCAGACATGTTGAGGCAACATCGGCTGTTTCTTAACAAGCTGAACCGCTGTGAGAAACGACTGCACGTTGTTTGGTTTCCATCCATCCTCAAGGAAAACAACTGTTGGGGAACAGTTTCCTCGGCTGTCTTTATCAGTTGGAGCAACCGGGCACATTATTTGCCAAGGAGCCGAACACACCACTAATGCCAATGCTTTATGCAAATTCCGCTAATGGAAATGTAATTTTTTACTCCCCTTGTTTACTCTGCTTAATGCTACTTGCAAATTGATGTTGATTTAATCTAATCTCTGAGTGCAACTAATTTAAATCAAGGAGACTATTAGTCCTCGGCCCATGTAATATATTATTCAAGTATTTGAATAATGTGTTGCTGAAAGCTTTTAACAGTGACGGGGAAGTTGCTGCACGTAAGACAGAGAATCTGCCTGGAATCGCCCCCCCGTTGTCATGTACATGCTTTCATGTGAGCTAACATGTATGCATCATACATGAATTACATGCAGGCTTATTAGCGACTAGCGTGCACCGTCCAAATCACCAGCTTCGTATTGATATGGAGCTCAACATTACACCCCTGCTTATTACAAATTCAAATCAACAGAGGAAAGAGGATGAGAGATGCTAACAGCATGTGATGGGTGTCCTGCTGTATGTCTGGCCTGGCGTGTAATGTGTGTTAATGTTAGCTGGACCTCCTGGGCTGCTCAAGCATGCTCGAATTTCCCCTCAGGGATCACTGACTTATTTGTGCCATTCTTTGCACAATCCACCGTATGCTGATGCATTATGTTTTTCATTATCTGTTACCACTTCTTTTTTTTTCTCCCTCTCTCTCGCTCGCTCACACCTCCCACGGTACTGGACAGCATCTAACAGGGCAGGGTGATTAAAAGAAATGTCACTGCATTCATTAATAATTCCGCCGAGTGCGGCTGCGCTCGCCGAGCTCATTCACTCAAGTCCGTCGTCTTGGAATCGTTCAATTTTCATATCAAGCGGCCACCTCCTGCATTAGTGTGTTTTATGTGTGTGTGTGAGCACAGTGTGTATTCAAGTGTGTTAAACCTCTCACTCCTATTTCATGAGTTCAGGTTGGATAGATTGTGCTGCATTACAAGAGAAGGAAATAGCTTCCCACAGCTGGTCAGTCACTCTTATCCTCTAACTCCCCCTCGCCCTCTTCTCCCTCTTTCACTCCTCACCACTTTTTCTCTTTTGCTTCAGGGGCTGGCCACAGCTGGCCAGACATGCAGGCATGGCTATGCCTGAGGGAGCCCCATGCAGCTGGCAGATAGTGAGGTGCAGTTGAGGTTGGGGGGGCGGTGGGGACGGGGTGCGGGATAGCACATGCAATTCATTTAGTGGGTTGGAAAACATCATCACTGTTTTCCTTGTATGTTAACATCTGTCTGGGCTTTAGAACGTGATTTAAGGTCGAGAGTGACAGACAATCGTCCCATGTTGCCTTTCGAATGTGCGCTTGTCATTGTTTGAGGCGGCGCCCACTCTGGTTGACAGACCACCCACAGGAAGCTAACCAGGAACACGCCGACCTTCGGGGAACATGAAGCACTCGTCAGTCACAGCTGATGGAACTATTTCATTTTCACACTCCTGCTCTGTCATTGTGTGCTGGAGGTTCTGGGGTTCACGTCGACTGTATGGAAGAAGTGACGTCAACATGTTGCCTTTTCGGT
This sequence comes from Macroramphosus scolopax, assembly GCA_901007825.1. Lineage (NCBI taxonomy): Eukaryota > Metazoa > Chordata > Actinopteri > Syngnathiformes > Centriscidae > Macroramphosus > Macroramphosus scolopax. Next base: position 26,076 of record CAAKHC010014491.1, on the reverse strand, counting down.
GAAGCTGGAGAGGAATAGATCTGCAATCCGCCAGTGAAGTGACTTTGTAATCACGGAGGAAGCCATGTCCTTGTCTTATTTACTCTAAATGGGAACATACATAATAGATATAATGCTGTATTAACCTTCCTGTTGTCCACTGTGTTAAAAACCCCTATACACAGAATATGAGGACAACAGGAGGGTTAAAGAAGTCATGAAACTCTCCATTGAGTCCATAAACCTTTAAGGAAATCATTTTAATCATCAACTTCTATACAATCTTTCGCATCTATACAGGTTGTACATCATCTCAGTCAATAAAGATCTTTTATACAGAAGAAAAATGAATTGTTATAAAAGAAAATGTTTCTGTTTCATGGATCAATTCATAGTTCAACTGAGGAGGATTAAATGAACTGGACGGCTGTCTGTACCTTAAAGGTCAGCACAGTTCATGCAACAGAAGGTAATTATTCCACCTAAAGTTAACAGCTCTATAATCATATAATATATATCATATGTCATTACCAGCTGCACATGAACCACCTGAGCCTGCAGGACGTCACCTGCAGCGACCGGTATGGAAGACTGAGCGAGCCTTCACGGAATAAACCAACCTGTGGTTTGGGTTTAGAAATGGGACGATCAGGTGAAGTAAGAGCTGTGATGTTGTCCCTCCCATCTCTTTCTCTATGTTATTCTGTTCAATCACTTATTTCTGTTGCTGTTCTCCCTTGATTGCCATTTCTGATTGTCACTAATTGATTTGTTTGTAATAAAACCAGCCAGCTGTTAATATGTTGTTGTATCCATACTGATCCTCTGTTGTCAGGCAGAGAATCGGTTCATTGCACAGAAACAGAACATTTTATTTGCACAATTGTTTGTCATGTTGTTAGGTTGCTTGTTTACTTCGAGAATCTTCAAATATAGTCTAAGTGACCTTTTTGTTTTTCTTAATCAGTGGTTTTTCTGATTATTCGAATTGTTTTGCAACAAGTGCTGAAAGCTGCCCGCGTGTGAAAGTGATGAAGTGCAGCTTCCTGCATCCTTTGAGCTGCAGTGATGCTCACTGACGCTTTGTTTCCTAACTGCTGGTGTCGGCGTCAGTCGGTGTGTCTGCGTGTTCAAGTGGGAACAAGGAAGAGAGAAGGCCGGGTATTCATAGATTTATCTGCTAAACACATTTGGTACAATACGCAAGTCAACTGGTGTTGATGGAAACAAACACAAAACATTCAAGATAATAAAGGGCAGGACGGTGGTTCTGCAGTCAATAGGAGGTCGGCAAGACTTTCTTCAGTGTTGTCATCCTATTTAAAAAACATTTTAGTAATCACATCCATTTACTGGACCGTTGGACCAAATGTCCAAAGTTGAAGGGCTGTGAAACTTTGTTAGGTTCAGAGACGACATGTTTAGGAAGTTCAGGTTTGACCTTGTGAAGCCGCATCAGCAACAGTCTCACCAGGAGGTCCATTTAATAGCTGGTTTTGGAGCTTTTTGATACATCGTGTGATCCTCATCAGCGGATGGAGGTTGCCAATTGCCATGGAAATCGCTGATGGAGGTCAAGAATGATTTTTTGACCTCCGCTTAGATGTGACGGACATAAATTCCTTAAAAGACTGCGAATGAAAGACCTGGAGCTTCAGTTCCCTGGCAGCTTGGCGAGCTCCGTTTCCTGATGAACGTCATGTGATACAATCAGTGTAATACAATGAAAACCTCCAGAGAAATGGCTTTTTTAGAGGCGATGGATCCCAGTTGATTGTAGTTAAACACCCTCCACTGGAAATGAAGCCGGTCCAGGAGGGGCGACGTCACGGGGAAGTTTGGTTGGTCGCCCGCTGCCACGCTCTCAGCTGGAATTCCATTTGTTCCCTCAACGGAATGAAATGGCATTGATTGTTGGCTCAGATGTCTGGTGGAAGGGAGGGGCTGGGAAACAAGAAAAAAGGTAGAGGAAGAGAGAAGGGAATAGGAAGAGAAAAAAAAAGGAAGAAGCAGATGGGCAGGGAGAGAGATAGTGATGGAGAGATAGAGCCGGGCGAACAGAGAGAAACGCAGGAGAACCGTGAGCCTTCTGCAAATCTATGATAGGACTTGAAAGGAAGAACAACAGAGAGAAGGGGAGGGGGGGTGTGAGAGGGGGGGGGGGGGGGAGATAAGAAGAGG
>CAAKHC010014491.1:0-23896 GCA_901007825.1 Macroramphosus scolopax | reverse complement strand
GGGGGGGGGGGGGGGGGGGGGGGGGGGGGTAGGATATAAGAAGGGGAGCTGGGCACCGGTGCCATGTAAGCAGGTGGTGTCTGTGGCAAGCTCATCTTCAGATCCTCCTCAGTGGGAAACTTCATCAGCATTCCTATCGCCAATTTAACTATTATGATGAAGCGGAGAGGAAGAGGAACCTGGTTGTTTGCTGGGATTAAGTGCTCACCGTGTGCTCGTCTAGGAAATCAGAAAAGATGCTGAACCAACAGATTTTACAGTCACTTGCCTTGATGTGGGTGCACAAACCTTTTGTCTAACAATAGAATCAGCCATCATTTGACCTGCTTGTTAAAGATACAGTGTGCCTGGTGTCTCTGAGATTACCTAATCTCTGTCTCAGGAGTTAATTCATCTGGAAGAAGCGCTGCACGATTGTTTATTAAACGTATGAACACACATGCATTGGGAGGTGTTTGGTTTGCAGAGACGACTCAGTATCACCTCTAGAGATTCGTTTCCAAATCGAATATCAGACTGTTATTGTCGTATTCAACAGGAGGAGTGAAGCACTTTCCTCTGAATTACACACACTCAGACTGAGAGTTGAAAAGGAAAATCTTTTGTAGGTTACAAAGACGGAATCTTATGTTCACCCCGTCCTGCCTGAATATATATACGACTGGTTTGGATAGTTGAATGTGTCCGTTGAGTTCAACGACTGCGCACGGTGGAAACAAACGCATCCGTTATGTTGAATATCTGCCAGCAGGCTGCTGTTTGAAACTGTACAAACATATTTATCACCAGATTTAATCACAATAGATCATCCGACCTGTGTTTCCGTCTGCCCCCTGAAGCAAATGATAATCTGTTGCTGTTCATCAGATCCGGTGTGGTAGGGGGAGATACTGTTTGCTCTGCGTGGAACCGACTCCAAGCGTTAAGTATTACTACACACACGCAGCTGTCTGTGCGCGCGTCCATTTCGGAGTGTAAATCCAGCTTTGATGGTTTTCTCCCCGCCTGTATATCATCAGCAGTAACACCTCCTTCACTCTCTCCTCATTAAGCATTTTAGAATAATCTGTTATCGAGTGCTAGTTTCTGGAACATGTGCGCTGTCAACTATAATGTGTTGATGTTGCATAATTTGGCAGGTTTCAAAGATTTTACGCGTTGTCAAATTGGGGCCGCGCACACGAGTGCAACCACGCACATTCTTAATTAACACAGGCTCAAAAAAATAGCATCATTTATGAACACTGTGGTTGCAGTGTGGAGCCCTGGAGTGTGTCTGTATAACGGTTCATGTCTACGGACGTTGTCAGTTAGCTGGAAGCCTTTTCACTGACCTGGTCTGCTGAATACCCAGGAATGATTGTGATTGGCTCTCATCACCATCAATCATTCTGAAGATAACCCGGCTACCTGTGCTGCCAGTTTCAGAGATGAAAAGATAACTTGAAATCAAACACTCACAATTTATAGTTTTGCAAAACTCTGCGGGGACACTGGTTTGTTCCTGGGAAGCGAACATCAGCCACTAATATCCTAATCTGACAGTGGGATTAGTAAAGTTCCGCACTGCTCTACAGGTCATATTCAGGGACAGAATGAACCCTAACAAATGTATCTTCCCTCTCTGTCTGTCGTGCAGTGGTCCAGCCTCCTCGGTCGGATTTTTACACTCCACAGCTGAATATCGAGGCATTAAAACTCAGATTGTGAAATATATTCTCCCCACCTGGCTCAGCATCCCCCCTCGCTGCTGATAGTCTAATACGAGCTCACAAGCACGCTCACAGGGAGACTGTTTTAGTTTCATTTTTAAAACAGGTAAAAGGTAAATTGAACGCAGCGTTCTGGATGTCTTGCTGCGTGAGGTTTACATGCAGACAGCTCGCCTGTGGTGGTTTCAGCTTACAGAAGCGATGCAGCAGGTATATGTACAGAAAGAAGACGTCTCAGTGATCTAATGTCTCTGCACATTTCTATTCTGCAACTCTCTCTCTCTCTTTCCATTTTCCGTGCCTTCTTGTTTCTTCTCTCTCTCCATCAGTCCAGACGGAGGTGTTCTCTCATCTCTTTTCTCCATGGAGATGCACTTGACATGCTGCAGGCTAAAGGGAATTTGTTCTGCACATCAAGTATGTATCATGATGCTGTTTCTGTGGACGGCGCCTCCAGGAAATGTGAAACAGGAAAGCATCTGTTGACGTGCTGCAGTGGAGCCCTGCTCGGTGCTGGTGCTGTGGGAAATCAGAGGACACCACAGTTTGTTAATGGGAGACTAACACATATCAGCTTATTGGATTTAGCAGGATGAGTAGGTCTGTGATCAATTTTTTGCGCCATTGGTTTTGTTGGGCAAATAAATGTCCAGTGATTGGCCAACACAGCAACGGGACACGGACACCACACACAGCAGCATGTTTACTTGGTTTAAACCAGAGATTGGACTTCACAGCAGTGTGTGCGGGTATGTTACAGGCTATTAAGTTACCATGGATGTCCAAGCTTGTGTGTGAGATATTTAATAGGGGCTGAGCATATAGGAAACAAAGGAGCATGTGATGTTCTGCAGATTCCACTGGTGAAGAGAAGAGACATTTGTCCCAGTTGGAAACAGCTCCTCCAACTCTGGATTGAATAACAATGAACTGCCTTTATAATTCTTCTGCAGGCTCTCTTTGTGCTCATTTCATTTCTTCTCGCACAGACGTCCGATTCGGACTCAAGAACGGAATTTTTGTGGTGATTTGACATTTAGGACAATCTGTGTTTTGTAGCAAATCATGAATGCATGCACGGAATATGTAAAACACATGTCATTTTATTTCCTAAGAGGTCAAAGGTCGACTTCGCTGCGACATAATGTTCTGCAAAACACATTTGTGGTCGTTATTAGAGGCCGTTTGTGAGGAGCAGACAGGGGAAGTGTCACAACACTAATCTTCTCTACTTGAGGCTGTTTGTTGATTAGATCTTCCGGGCTGCCGGGTGGAGTCTTTATGTGAAGAACCCACTTCATTAAATTCCTTCAAAGTCTCCGCTAAATATATTCTTGACTCTTGACAATGCTAATGGAAAGCTGCAACATGAGCGGCTGTCGGAGGAATAATACGACCGTGTTCAGGGCGCCTCGGGATGAATGCACGGCCCGGAGCTGCCGGGCGTCTCAAGGTCTGCTTTTCATCCATCAGCAGTTCAGGGACACGAAGGTTTTGGAAAGGTGACTAACGAACCGATTCTCTGGAAGCATCTTCTCTTTCACTGGTCACACTGAGATTATGTAAAGCAGAACGAAACACATACAAATAGGTAAATGCTCAGGAAGATGTGAGGATGGAACATTAATGATGTTAGTGGATGTGTGTTTGGTCTGATTTTACATTCGAATAAACTACCGCTCGTTATTCATCTTTAATGGACACATTGGACTTTTAACTACTCTTGTGTCGTTCGTCTTCTCCGCCTGCTAACAGGTTGCCTCCGACCCGGCACCATCAGCAACACATCCTTGCTTCCGCACTTGACCGCCCAGCAGAACCGGCGAGGCTCCGGGGAGACGACAACCTCTCCAACGGCCAATTAAGCCATTAATTGCTTATCAGGTCCAATTTAGGATTGCAGTAAATGAAGCAAAGGATTCTCGCCCTGTGTGTGCGCGCATGTGTGTGCATCTGACTGTGTGAAGCTCAATGCAGTGTGTTGCCCCTGTCATCTCCAATCAGTGGAATTGAGACAACTAATTGCCGAGCTCGCCACTCGTTTGCCATCCAAAACGTTCCTTTGTTTGTCTAATCAGACACTCACACACAGAGCTGGAGACTGTGCAGCCCCAGGAGTTCTTTCCGGATGCACATCCACGAATCAACTCTGTATATAACGCTGGATCCCAGTGTGAGATACAGTACGTACTGACATCGGAGGGTAACTCCATTATCTGCCGTGTTATGTTGTTGTTTGTTTGTTATACGACTGTTTCCTCCGTCAGTAGAGAGACAGTCATTCGGTTTCGTAAAGACCTTTTCAGTGATAAATGTTTATACAAATAAACACAATTGACTTCAACCTGAACTGCTATTGATCCTCCTCATCCTCCACCTGTGGCTCGTCCAGACCGCATTGACTCCGGGTAAAGATTGAGCTAATTGGACCTCGGCCGGTGAAGAGTTCAGCCTTATCTTTCCTCTTCAATCCAGATCCGTCCCGAGGACGAACACCCGTCCACAGATTCACACACATACGTACACAGCAATAATCACCTGGCCGGGTGTCTCATTATACTGTACCTTGAAACCGACGTGCACGTTGATGCATCCGGAGGTGTTGTGTCAATTTTTTATAGAGTTTCCTATTGATTTATTTCTTCTACGAAAGGGAGTCAATGGAAATCTAATTAAGGTGGACGGTAAAGGTCACGGCCGACGTGTAACTGAACAAACGAGTGATTCTTAGCAGTTATATATATATATACTATACAAATTCAAAGACACACAGATTGCTCACGGCTCTCCGACTGTGCGACGGCGTGAACCCAGCTGCATGTCACAGCTCTTGTATTGTTCACAACGGTTCCCTGAGAATCGTTGAACATTGTCCCCATCTGCTGTGTCGGTTGTGACGGCACTGCACGGCAGCTCGCATGCATATACCATCCATTCCATGTGTTGCATTTCAAAACACGAGGATTGATTTGATTTTAAGGGCTCAAAAACAATCGGCAGCTCGGTTCTCGTAAGTCTCGTCAAAGAGGACACATATTTACCAGACTCAGCCTTCCTGAAGGAGGAATGTTTGATCAGAAGCTGTTAATCATTCTATCCCCGAACCTCCTTGCCTTTACTTATTTCCTGCGTTCCTCAGACTCTCGCCCCGGCGCCGGTGTGACGAGCGAACGAGGATTCATACGCAGTGACTGCGGAATGGAGACTATTGCGAAAGTGTGGTTGTGTGAAACTGGCAGCATATGATGAGGCAGAGGAGGAGAGGAAGCTGTGATGTTTACACACCTCAGATAAATGACTGTCTGTTGGCATGAATAACACCACGGAACGCACAGACACATGTAATTGCTTTGATGTTGCTATGATGGCTACTAATAACGGCGCTCCCCTTGATGATGGAGTCGGTTCAGCGCTGCAGGCAGACACACAAACCCGCACGCACATGTTGTGCGACCGTGCGCGTCACTGTACATGAGAATTCTCCCGACCCTCACCTCCTTTAGTTTTTGTCATGGGTTTCCACCCCGGGGTTTAATTTCGATGAAATGTCACTTTTAATCGAAAATGTGATGGAAGCAAAACAACCACCTGGAATATTGCTTGTGTAAGTAGCAGGAAGGGACGCGAGTGGCAGGGCAATGTCAGCGGCAGAGGTTTTTTCCCCTCTCTTGATTGTACTCTTTACGAATTCATTGGTTGCCTGTATGATATTAGTGTTGTAGCAAATGTAGCCCCCAGGCAGGCAGGCAGGCAGGGCGGCACACTGCTTCTCTTTATAGATGAGCGTGCCAGGAGGGAGTGCGTTCTGCAGCCCCGCCCTGCTGAGGAACAAGCTGGGAGGAGTGGACGTCGACAACAAGCAGCTCACCGTATCTGCCCTTTCTTCTTGTGATCACTTTCGTTTCATTCTTGTCTTAATTGCGTTCATATCTCGAATTCGCCGCTCTCACATTAATGACGGGCGAACCTCCCCGGCAAGCCAGCGTTATTTGTGTGCACAATCCAGGCTCTGCTGCTCAAACGCTTAACTTATGTCTGCCTTGCAACCGGCTGCTTCTGTGCATTACACCCGTGGGTATTTCTTAATGTCAGCGGTGCAGAAATGATCATGGCGTACCACAGGCAACGACAAGACCTCCCTTTGTAGCACGGATGGTAATAGCCTTTATATCTTTTACACTGACATTCAGTTTTGTATTTCTAAAGTGACTCTGGCTGCTCATTCGGCTGCGTTGGCAATTAATGTATCTAATGATCTCATACGTCCCTGAAGCCTTACAGCAGGGTGACCTGAGAGCTGCATTGTTGATTGAATACACAGTCTATCTTCATATGCGATCACAAATCAGCCGTTGTAAGGAAATAACTGCGAGCAGTTCATCATCTCTCATGATGCAGTTGTAATGATTAACCTCATCATATACGTGAGTGGCTGTAGCTCCAGGTCGGGTTGGTGTCAGCGGCTGCAGGGCCGTTATGAAGAGACTGGAATAGACTAGTAAGACGTGGCACACCGTTGATATTTGACTCAATCATATGTCCTATATCTTGATTCCAACAACATGGGCATGGTATTACCGGTTCAGATTTTTATAATAAGCAGCGGCTGCCAGCTCCCAGCACAGTCTGGCATTTACTCAGAGCCGGGCAAATAAGGATGGATCTGTCCTCCTCCCTCATATATTGTCAAACTCACACATTTTACTTCCCAGATATCATGTTCCCTCTCCACATCTTTTATGAGCGATCCAATATAGTGCAGAGAAACCCCCCCGTCTGTAATGAGCATTGTTTTCATTGAACACTCAGTGATGCGGAGCCGTGATTCTAAATATTTCACGCTTCCAGTGAAATAAAATAACTTGTAATCATTGGGAAGCCGGGGTCTTCACTTATGTTTTCTATCTAACCCAGCGGTGTTCCTTTGTGAAATAAATAGCCATCAAAAAACAGGACAATGAAGGATGAGAGGAAACGAAGATGGAGAAGACTGATCGGGACGGTAACGATACAAGACAACTCAACAGGAGGCAGAAGAAGTCGAACACAAATCAACAAAAGGAAAAGATGGAGATGGGGGGGAAAAAGTAATGATTGCTCACCTTAAGTCAGCCTCTGTGACAGAAATGACTTGGAAGTTTGGAGGCTGGCGTTACCATGGAAACTGAGGTTTGATCCGCTGACAGCCGAGGAGTGGGGGTCTCTTTTTGTTTTCTCAGCGAATGACAATGTCCACCGATAAAGATGTCATCCTTCGAGAAATGTTGGCTGTCAATGGCCGTGAGTGCTGACATGGCCTTTGCTGAAGCTGCATTGTCCTGGGGAGTCCACGGAGGATTCTAAAGGCTGCTCTCATGTATCCCTATTTTATTTGAATTTGAGTGCTTCCCTCAGGGCCTGTTTAATACAACATACTGCAAGACTGGAGATGTGACATGACATGTTACCAACTGCAGTCTCTTATCAGGAATTCAGTCCTTGTAGCCACATAACTAATATACTCAAGGAGAAGGATAATACAACTCATTACTATTAGATCAGGATTAGAGGCAGGATTGCTCGGTAATCCCTCTACCAACACGCACGCCACAAATTGTCCAGAATATTCCTGCTTTTGTGTTAATAATCATCAACACCATTAATATGCCGGGTCTCGGTTCCCACTTTGTCCTTGTACGGGTCTGTGTGCTGGAGGCAAACGTGCTGTTTTTCATGTCGTGGCTGATGTGCAGAGGGGCTGCGTTTTTAATTAAAAGTTGTCCTATCTCTCTCCCCAACACTGCGAGGTGTGATCACTGCCTGTCACTTTAGTTCAACAAACATGTTTATTTTTGGTCCCGGATTCATTTAATGGGCTTGTCAAAACTGATGAAAATTAGAGGAGGCAGAGGCAGCTGATAAGCCCCACTGTTATTAGATGGGCTTGAGCTGTTATTTGTCTGCCTCGGTTTGTCGTGTGTTGACGCATAAATGTCTGTGTACGGCCGGCAAACCGAACTAAAGGAAATACAGTCCCTGAACAACTGCTCGTTCGCTGCCAGACATGCACATTCGAATGTTTAAAGTTTTCCAGACTCCAACTTTTGAGGATCAATAAAAGATTTGACACTGGTAGCTATTGAAGGCTTCAGCGGTGCGTCTATACTGCAGTCGACTCCGTGTGTTCTGAAATATAGAACAGAAGGAAATAGACATGGGAGCAGACAAACTCTTGCTCTTATTCACTTGGGTGCTTTCTATCTTTGTTGTCCCTTCTGAACTCTGAAGAGAAAGCAAAAGTTGGATTTTTCCCAAAACTCCTCTGAGGGGCAGAATAATGTTGTACCAGCGCTTCATGCTGTGCATCAAATGAAGCTGCGTATCAAATAAAAAGTGGGTCTTTTATACTGCATGTCATTGGATGTGTCACTCCGGATGACAAACGGATTTCTTCTAATAGCAAAAATATTGGGACAGTTTCTGCTATTGTATTAGAATAAATCTGATTTATTATTGCTGCGAGGCTGAATTGATGACATGATGGTGTTTTACTTCTTGCCTGCTGCCTCACTGAGGTGATGCAGACACCTGACAGCATGTCACCATCTGCTCCCTGTGTGGGCTTTATTACAGACCATAACTGTACACTCCTTTTATTGTGCTTGTTGTCATCTCATAAAAATGCAAATATAGCTCATAGGGGACACGACTGAAACACTGAGAGCAAAGGAAGGAAGATTAAAGATTGTAGGGAAATGTGAGGAAATGATTCAGACATCAGAGGGAAATTGTTTATTATACCTCAACTTACTCAGACGAACCTTAATGCGGCGTTTGTTTTTTTTTTCTTCTTGCATTTCCTCTTTTAAAACTTTTCAAATAATGCATGATGTTATTTGCGGATATTTGAAGTCTGTCAAATCCAATTTCAAATGACAGAACAAGCGTCCCAGGTGGGGCCCACTCCGACTGTGAGTGACCCTCGTGCAGGAACAGGATTCAGACTAATTGAATGCTGAGGGGTTGAAGTACATGAACGATCATGGCATATTAAAAACCCAAATGTACCCGTGAGTATTTTAATCTTTAAAGACGTAACGGTGGACGGTTTGATGAGCCGGTCTTATTCTGTTTGCTCATGGAGATGCAACTGTGTCGAGCAGCAACCCCACACTGATTTATAGCGGACCGCGGCATGAGCAATACGGATAGAGAAAATATGAACAGGAAACTAATTTGTTCCCCGCAAGAATATGTAAAGTGTGTTTGAGTGTGAAATACCGGATGACGAGCGCAGGGTATCTTTAGATTTGTTACGGTTACTTTGGAAACAAGCCAGCGTCACAGATAACTTGATTTACCAAGTAGACAATACGTCAAACGTTAACTGGTTTTATTATTGATGCTGCGGCTGTGAGTTCTTCAGATACCTGATGAGTCTGTGCAAAGCAAAGGAGCAGCGTCAAGTATTTTGTTTGTTGAGTAGCAGAAAGTACGTCCAGTTCCGATGGTTATTACTGTGGTAGCTTGAATAGTTCCAGTAGGAGTGGACCTCCAACCGCAGTGCTCCTCTGTAGCAGAGGAAACATCAGGTCCCATCAGGCTGACACGTCTGTCACTTCAAGAGAAAGTTCGTTCTTCAAGAGCATAAATCATGTGATGCCAAGACAGTGTAGTTGAAAACCAGCGCTGAAATCAATCGAGACACACACATGAAGCACACATGAGGACGAGCAGGTCGGCTGAACCAAATCAGATTTTTCCTCCTAATGCCACATTGATTTTTCCCAGAGCTGTGTGGACACAAAAAAACTGATCTTTTTTATATCAGATTTAAGTCGCTCTCATACGTGGTCGCTGCAGCCACTGCAGGTTTTGTCATCAGCCGGCAGTGCAGAAAAACAATACATCTGTGTGTGGTTAAACTACCGAGCTGAGAAGTCAGTGATCATCACATGCAGCCGACAGACTGCGTCTCATCCTCCAGAGCAGCATCCTGACATACAATCGCAACAAGTGCACCTATTTTCTAGTAGCAAGTGGGGTCTCACAAATATGATGTTTTTGTTTATTGAGGGTGATGCAGGTGACAACAACATGTCTCAACAATCTCCACAATATGACTATTAGTCTCACATAACAACACCTGTTTACTTTGACAATAATCAGAGAGATTAAGTACCAGTTTACCCGGTGGAGCATTTAGTTGCTATAGAGACACAGTTTCCTGCTGTGGTTCAAAACAAAAGGCGTGACAGAAGCCTGAATTTTGGTGCTGCATTCACCAGGTAGACAGAAACACAACTCACAACAAGTTATTATACACAACATCATTTAATGGAGCTTGAAAGATATCTTGCAACAATTGTGGAATTTAGTGTCATTTTCATGTTGGACTTGGAGCCTGAAACCTGCAGCAGAACACACACGAGGGACGCTGACGAGCAGCGCATGTTGACGTGGATCTCATGATGTACCTTGCAGCTTCCCAGGCAGACGTGTAACAGACTCCAAGCAGACCCAAGGGAGATTGTTAAAATAGCGGGGTAGGTTAACTAAGACTCGCAGTGAAGTATTCCCATGTGGGGATCATCAAATAGACACCTAAGGGATTGATGGCATCCTGTAGCAGCCTCCTAATAGTCACACTTTGGACAGACGTGACTGCGAGGACGAGTCCCCGGTGGGTTTGAAATACCTCACAGTCGCAGTGTTGGCTGCTGGTTATCAATAGGAGGGAGCTGAGGCATGTTGGTTGATTGGTGAGCAGGAAGTGCTGCTCTTTGTTGGCGTAATGGTAAATTCAGGTCTGTAGGGAGGTGTGTGTCTGTGTGTCTGTGTGTCTGTGTCTGTGTGTGTGTGTTGTGTTGGGGAGGGGGTGGGGGGGTGTAGAGGATGATAATGTCTTTTAGAGCAAATGGAAAGAGAGGTGCAATGTGTCCCTTGTCTCATCACAGCAGTTTAGCTGTTATTTCCTGGTCCCTTTGTCTTACGTTCTCTCCCGTTCATGCCTGTGACCGAAATGGACGAGCGAGCGGCGAGACGAAAAAAGCCAACAGAAGCCGTGAAACCGCTGCTTCACTTTGGTCTTTCACTCTTGTCTCTTTGTGGATCCACAGGGTCTAACTAAGCACCTTCTGCCCTCCCCAGCCTCCTCGACTCTTGATCTCCCCAGGCTCTCTGCCATACTTCAGTGATCTTAATGACAGACATTCATTTAATTCAAGCTACAGGGAAATGAGATCAGTTTCGACGGAGGAGGAGATGGGGACAGGCCTGGGAGCAGGAGATGATGAGAGGGAAAGAAAGTGAGAATTTGTCTGTCTTAGCTCATCGACCACCACCTGCCTGAGTCTCCCGACTCAACTCCAAGCTTCTGCCTTTATAGTCCGTTGCTTGTCATTCTGTCACTTGCTCCATCACTGCGGCATGCCCAAATGAGCCGGCAGGAGGACGATAACAGAGATGATGTTGATGAAGACGTTGATAGCAGTGATGATGGTGACAGTCTGTTTATGTCATCTGTTGGCAAGTCGATCTTATACAGCACTGTTTCCCTCAATGTCACTGCATTTGAGTGTAGAGCTTGTGTGTGTGTGTGCGTGTGTGTGTGTGTGTGTGTAATTGTCACCGTTCAGGTCTGACTCACAGGGAGAACACGGCAATAGCTTCGGACATATGCTCCATGTGGCAGTCCAAGCACTGACATGGAAACATGTGCACACATGCACAGCACATTTAAAACCACCAGGTGATTCTGTACATACACACACACACACACACACACACACACACACACACACACACACACACACAATTTTGCACACTCAGCTCGATGTAATTTGCACGAGATAAAGCGCACATTCTGCCTACAGAGATACAAGGCGGCTACAGAGCGGACCTAAAGCCCCCAGAGCGCTTGTCAACTCCTCCCTCCATCCCACATAGGGGCTTTGCATTTTAACTAAACATCTGCCTGTGTCAGCACCAGTTCATCACAGCAGGGATATCCCCCCCCACCCACGCCCACCTCCCCCGTTGCCTCTGTCTCTGCATGTCGGGAGGCAGTATCGAAAAAATAATGCCGTATATCACAAATTGCGGTGCACCTCGGTTTGTGGAGTAGCTGCTTATGAGGGTCGTGCATGCATCTTCCCTCGGATTTAATCAGCTCAAGCGCACGTACAAATTGCAGGCTGGTGTTGGACTTACGTATGTGGGTGTCGAGCATCTTAACGCACGCTGGGGTGCACGCGAACATGACCACACATCTGTACACATCCGATGTTTACATGCTGGAAGGAAGGAAGCCACCCACTGAGTTACAAGCGTTAATCCGTAACTACCTGCAGTGCATTAACATTAAGGTGGAGTCAGGCCATTAAAATGGCAAGGAGAGGGCTTTAATGTCAGCTGGAGGGATTCTGTATTCATGGGAGGGCAGTATGAAGTTTATATTATTACAAGCACTTTGCACAACAGGGCTGATTGGCTCTTGAGCTTCTTTACAAAAGAGGCTGAAAGAATGAAGGTATAATGACCTTACTGTATATTCATTAAACACCAGCCAACCGGGCTAGAAGACGCTAATGTGCTACATTATTCATGTTCGGTGGCTTCGCTCGTCATTAGCAGGGATTCTATGAAAGGATTCTATTCATTATCAGAGTGAAAACAAATCACAGTTAAGTAGTTTCTGTTTTGTCAGAGAACATCAAAACATTCACACAGCAGTCACCTTTAAATATCAGACTGGAACCCAACAACTGTGTCCTGTCACTCCGTCCGGGAGCGGTTTGTCATTTCAGCTAAATATAGACAGTTTTCAATCTTGTTATTCTTTTTAACTAAAGATTTTATTCAAGTATAAACTGATACGTCCTTGAACGCGAGAGCTGCGATCGATTGTTCTTGAGAGAGAAACACAGAAAGCGAAGAGATGTTGGGTTTAGACGGAACGTTATATTCTGAATATGACTGTAATAATCAAATGACCTTTCATCCGGTTTCAGAGGGGTCGGGATGAACCTTTTCATAAACTGATCAAACAAATAATTCAACCTTGTAAACGATTTCAGCTGAATGCTTCTTGTCTGGGTTCTGTCTGACGACGTCTTTATTTAGATGCATCCTCTCATTTTTAATTCAAAGTTTAAAAGACCTGAATATTGTTGGCTGTCTGGATGATAGAAAGGTTAGAGAATAACAAACTCTTCAAACTCCAGAAGAATGGCAGAAATTGGGACACAGGGAAACAACGAAGATCATGTAACAAGTGATATATCACAACATCAAAGGTGGATCTTCAGTGAGGATGACCAGTATCCAACATGGCTGACCGGTGTGAGGAAACGTTAGACTACAGCTGATACGTCTCCACCCTGAGCCGATAAAAACAAGCACTGAATGGAATGTATGATGTGCACATGTCACACAATTATACTGATTACATGCATCAGTGCTCGCAAACACCGGATCGTATTAAATTAAACACCAGATAAACCGCCGACCCAAACGATTCAATGGAATGATTTCAATCACAATGAGAAACGTGTTCATGTAAACCCTGACGATGTGTTTTAACTCCCATTCAAAGAGCCATCTGATTAATCTTTTCACCTCTGACTCACATTTTTCACTAAGTAGCTTCTCAATCAGTGAATAGATGGTGCTCGTTGTCAAGCACGTACGCAGTATTGATACCGATACCTGAGACTCTTCCTGTACAGGCAAACTGATCAAGAACACTCAGGCTGAAACATCCCAAACTGAGCCTGGGACATACTGAGAGAAATGAAATTAAGCATGTTATAGACAGAAAAGGGCTGCAGTGATGTAATTGATGGCTTCAGTGCACCGTTACCTCTAATTAATGTGTGCACAGAGCAACAGGTCAAAGCATTACAGTCCCTCCTATGATGACACCAATGGATGACGGCTGCAGAGAAAAATGTGGCGTAATCATAATGTGCATGATCTGAAACATGCATTAGTCCGGATACACTTAAGAGCTTTCTACATTTTCTCCCTGCACATCCAGCAGCACATAATTTGTTTAGAGTCTTGTTTTCTTTGTCATAGATTGTATAAAGGAAATGGAAAGATTCCACCATGACTTCATCTCGTCAGTCTGGTATATCGGCTGTCGCCATCTTGTTCTTTTCTTTTGTCTTTTCTCATGCAATCAAATTTCCTTTTGCAGCCAGTGAAGTCGGGGCGACTTCACTGGCTGCTTTAGAAGAATGCAGGTTTCAGACATGTGTATTGGTTAGATCTTGATCACTCTTGCCGCTGGTTACAGTACAGGTTTAGTACTTGTACAGTACTTGTGATCTAAAAACTCCACGTCAGATAAATAATTCCCAAAGATGGTTTCTGTTGATTTAAATGGTTCATTTTCTGGTTTGAAGTCGTTGATTTGATTGATTTGGGCAGGACATTTCCTGGTCACGACAACTCAGCCTCTCCTCCTAAATTCCGGGTGGCAGCACCAATACACGGGATATTTTAGCTTCAGTAGGAGGAAGTGAATATGAGCTGTCCATGGTTTGTTCATATGAACCCCCAACCCACATACAACTCAGTGGTTTGATCCTTTGTTGATATAAAATGACTCATTACAGCAGTTTGTGTGAAAATTCACATTTGGGACGTCGTTGTTGCACATTGTGCTTTTACTTTTATGAATGTGAGGGATCGATGTATTTCTCCATCACTGATCAGCTGAGCTTTACATCAGCAGCTCCAACGTGGCCATCAAGCAGGTGTGCATACTAATATCTATCAGCAGGCACACAGATCTGGATGAGCACGGCAGCACTAACCCTCTCACTGCCAACCACCTGTTCAGTAAGGATGGTCATTACCAAGCATTAGTGCCTGCAGGTCCGTGGATTAGGAAGTCTTCATACCATATGGACTTTACTGTTGAACTGCTTGCTTTGAGGAGATAAAACAATCTCCAGGAGTCTCAGTTTAATTATCTTCGGGCAGCGGCTGCCACTTATGTGTTGCATTAAGGGTTGTATATGATTGGTCTCTTCACCGGGGCCCTATTATCACAAAATGTTAATGCTCCATGTCATTCTGTTTCCATTCTGTAACTTTAGTACAATAATTAATCAAAATAAACATACAGTGCGTGACAATAAGGCTTTTGTATTCGGCACTAATCAGACAACTCATTAGGCAGTAATGAGCCGACTCTGGCTGCTCTCGTCGTGTTTGGGGGAAGTTTAGCGCGAGGGGAGAGGTCTTTGTGTGTGTCTGTGTGTGTGAGCACAAGGAAACACATAAGCAAACATACACACATATACACAAACAGCAGCCAGCACTCCTGTAGTCCCACTCCAATTATGGCAGCATCTCACCCGGGAAGAAGCCCACTTACCCAGCATTCACTTTATGAATAATTGATTGTTTCTGCCAGTGTTATATTTGTAAATACACATTTGCTCTCTGATTAATAGTTTTCTAGACATACTCATTTGTTCAATTTGATTAGATTTAAATGTATTATTTATTAGCTGATAATACTCTCCGGTTATCAGTCGTCACAAGGGCAACAAGAAGATTTGGCATAAGGATGCATGTGCATGCACACGGACGTGCTCGCAGCGTCCACACTTCATCAGCTGGCAGGTGGCAGTTTGCATGCGACGGGAACATGTTGGGAACGTTTTATCTGCTTCTCGACGTTAGTCGGTGAATGTCAGCGAGACTCGCAGCTTCCTCGTGACATGTAAGAAATTAAAGAATATTTTCGGTGCATTAATTAGATCCAGATATGTGTGAACTTTAGACGTCTTAAATTAGAATTATCAGCTTTAGTCATCCGGTACAATAATGGAAAAGACTCTCAGTGGTTTCAAGCTTCTTTTTTTTTCTGACCAAGTGCACAGAGAGAGGTTATCAGAAAGACAATGTCGATGTGATTTGGCGAGAGCTCAAAATATTGTCGTGATGTCTTTGATGAAGGAAATGAAAAACTGTGACCTTTCAGGTGAGTTTGTGGTATGTGGGCGTCTGCGTCATCGCCCGCAGTGAATGATTTCCTTTCACGGCTTTGTAAAGAGCAGCGACTAATAGGTGCTGAATCCAACGGAAGATGAATTTGTGGTCTACAAATCAAATAATGCAGAATGTTTATGTTCCACTGTGTTAATTTGAAGGCACATTGATTATCACAAGTGACTTGTGTCTGACTTTAATGTGACCACGTCCGTCCTCAGAAAGAGCACATTGATGCATTTGTGCACGAGTCGTCTGCGTGACTCTTTTTATACATCGAATAATGAATTAACACATTTGAACTGTGCTTTGATGTTTTAATTTGGTCCACGTCCCATCCGTTGGCATGAAGGGACGGGGACGTATGATCAAGATATTTTGGCCACACTTTGGGTGATCTATCACGATGTCTACACGCGTGTTTTTAACATGAAAACCCTGAAACCGAGGCAGCTAAATGGAAACTGGCCACCGTCAGTTCCAATAATTATACCTGTGCCTTTCCCGTTGTGACGTGCTGAGATGTCTCGGAAATGCCTCGCGTGTTTAAATGTCAATGGGTCCGTCTTAAAAACACTTTCGCAACTCTGGCGCACTCACACCAGTGTTGAGTGGTTAAACCTCGCAGGAGAGTGTGTGTGTGTGTGTGTGTGTGTGTGTGTGTGTGTGTGTGTGTTCCCTGTACTGTACATGATTGACTCACCTGTTGATTGTGGAAACATGTAATGTTAATCAGACATTTGACTCAGCGTGGTGCACGTTTGTTTCCGGTATTGTGAGTTACAACATGTGCTGTGCTGCTGTGGAAAGCCTCAAAACCTTTTTGCAAAGAGGAAGAAAAAAGGCCCCGAGTGGGGGTTGGGGGGTCTCACTTACAAGACTGACAGATGTGGTGGATCATTGGTGTGTGTGTGTGTGTGTGTGTGTGTGTGTGTGCAACCAGTTTGTGTTACTGTGCTCCGCGAGGATGCTAGCTGGCCAACTGAAAAGACAAGGAAAAGCAGCACCATATGCCAAATATGAGCCTGCCTGCCAATTTGTGGGGGGATACTGGCAAGTGCTAGCAAGGCTGAATTCTTGACAGAGGGAGATGAATAATTGAACATGTGCGGAGCGAACTTCTATTGGGATATACATGGAGAGGGGGGATGGAGACAGGCTTCCTGCAAGCAAAACTCTCATTTAGATAGTGATGTGTTTGCTTTTTGTAAACAAGTCAAGAAAAATCACAAGGTTCTTAAGATGAATTTTAATGGGTTTATGATGAGACAGGAAGGGGGGGGGGGGGGTCTCATTGATATTCATGCTTTTGGTCTTAGCGACTACAAAAGCTGTCATCGATCCTGCAAATGTGTGCACCAAAGTATAAAGCATGTTTGACAAGGTCTGTGTAGCTTAATAGATCTAGTGGAGACATTTAGTCAAACAGGGAATTCATTTAATATTAACGCTTTAATAATTTAGCAAACTGGCTTAAATGCAACTTCAGGACGAGCTCACGAGCTCTTGCAGTCGTGAGAACTTAGAACGTGTCTCTATCAAGTGTCCAGTCCCCTTAATGTGTCTGGTTCTGTCCGTCTTCATGAACACATTTAAACGACATTATTTCAGGTTTCAAGCATGAATAATGTAAACCAACACTATTATGCACAAATTTGCACAACATAGCTGCTTCGCCTGGAAAAACTACATCAGTGTTACTATAAATACAAGCTGTAACGTGTGAAACACACTGCACGACAGCTTGGAATTAGTTATTTATGTCCCATATGTTCCAAATGCATTCGGTGCCATCGTTTCAGGATGTGTCATCCCGACCGACGTATCGTCCTCTTCGTTAAACATCACCTGACAACATGCTGAATCATCCCTCCGCTCGGCATTACGCAGGTCGAAGAGATTACAGACCCGCAGCTTTAATGCTAAACGTCGAGGAATAAAGTTCAACAGATTATTATGACACAATATTATTTGGCTGTCAACATACGAGCAGTCGTGAGAGCCTGCAGCCTGCAAAGAGCAACAGTTTCAGTTTCAGATTGCTGCCCCGGGATTTATGAGCAGGCAGCACATCCTGAAACTCAGTTGAGAATTAGATGTATTGATTAAAGCTGGTAGTAGTAAAATGTGAGGCTTTGCAGATTAAAAACATGTGAGCGTTGAATACAAAAAGATATATGGAGATTTGCCTCTGACCGAGTCTTACTAAGCAACTCTACCATGAGGACGTGACCAGGGCGGAGAGCCAGGAGGAACATGGGAGGAGCCTCGGTGGCTCCGTCACTGCTGTCAGGTCCTGAATAAATTATAACCACCATGGACATAGTAGTGCAATTTCAATATGCAATATCATAATTATGACTAAGGTAATGATAAGAGACACAAATAACTGTGTTCAGGTGTAACAGAGACGGATGCCTCCCAACCTGATCAGAACCACTGACACACACTCCATCTGGATCCATCTGGGTGGGAACTGTTTGTGTTGATGTGCAAGCAGCCAGTTTCAGAGGTGGATGTCAGTGGAGGTGCACCAAGACATGTTTGCATCACCAGGAAGCTGTTTTCCTCTCGACCCCATTGCAGGTCACGGAAAGTGTTGAAACAGGGAGAGATCCATCGAGTGAACGCAGTTACGACCAGCAGCCAGGGACCCGTGTGGCCAGTCTGAATCTGAACTCAGCTCGTTTTCCCTGCACGCAATTTAACTCAACCTACTTATTCAATATACCCCCTTTTGATTCCAGCTAATAAGGAGCCAATACGGATAATCTCTTTCACTTTTGCTCACTTCAGTGGATTCCCCCACTGTGGTTGCCCTTCTACATTTAATGTTGAATCTCCTTCCCTTTAGTTGTGCAGGTTGAAATCGAGTCCAACTGCAGTGTCCTGGCTTTGTTCATGTCTTTTCTTCTGCATGTCTGCTCCTGTGTGTGCTCAGGCTAAACATCTGGTCTGCCCTCTTAGCACAGAGAGAGCACCTGTGTCAGCCACTCTTCTTCTATCACACTGCTTTACCTGCTCCTGGACGTCCCCGCTGTACATGTCGTGATCAAAGGTTCCGTGCGGCACTCAGACACGAAGTGCTCTTATTACATTTGATCTCCAGCCTATGAAGAAAGAAGGTTTTGGGACGGAATTGTGAAGCTACTTTGGTGGAGATGGCATCACATGCTGCAGACAAAACACCACCTGCTGTGTGTCTGGTCCTTGAAACCTTAAAGTGGTGACGGAGAAGAGAAGCTTTTGATTTGGTTAAAGCACTTGAAGGTGGTTATGTGTGTCTAGTTAACCTCCAGCCGCTGAAGGAGGCAGTTGGGATCCTTGGTGGAGAGAAACCTGTGCGACCAAGTTGTCAGTGCCAGAGCGAGCAGCACGGCACTCCACTTCGATTTGAACGAGGATGAGGATGAGGAAGTGACAAAGGAGAGATGTTTGTATTCATCCAAGTGTTCGCCTTGTTTTTAACCTCGTCTTTGCCTTTCTTAATCACCCCCCCCCTGCTCACGTGTTCAAACACACCAGGCCTTCTCCATGTGAAGTGGCTGCTGGTGCGTCCTCTCCTAACTTAATTGGCTCTACCTGAGGCAGGGGGGCAAGGTGTAATTGCCATACGAGAAAAATGCTGTGCTCGGCAGGTTTTAGTGCCCTTATCTATAATCTCTGAATTGATTATATTTTTTTTTTCTGCCAGCCGTGCAAATTGTTCAACCCCATCAATTGCTATGGAAACCAGCTTAACGCTGTCTCGGCCAAACAGCACAGTGCACATCAGCAAACTATAAACTATAAACTGGCTCTCAGTTCTGAGCTCTGCTGGCTGAGGGATTTTATGTGCTCACAAACTGTTACATGCTTTCATTCTTTTTTCTTTTTTTTTGCTAAAGGCAAAAGTGATTATAGCAGATACTGCGCAGCACAGTTAAGCATCTGGTGTGCAACACGAATAGTTTGTTATGGTCAAATTAACAAGGCTACATCTCCCCGCGGTGCCTTTCATGTCAGCAATCCAATTTCAGAAGTAACTATCAACACTTCAATATCTTAACTCTCGATTATAATGTCAGATCTCCAACATCTAAAGTCACTACCTCTGCACCAGAAAGACATGGTCTCCGTGTTCTCTCTCTCTCTCTCTCTCTTTGCTGTTTTCTGAATAGCAGTCTGGGCTGATAGAGCAGCTAATGGGCTGCGAAATGTCTCCAAAGCTCGAGCAACAGCAGAAGCTAATATCTCAAAGCCCCTCTGAAACAACACAAGCGGCGAACAGCCCTGACAGTGCAAAGAGAAGAAAAGGGGGGAAGAAAACACCCCTGGTTTCCTCTAATGTGTCAGCGAGGCCACTGCTGTCAGCCTTCTTGCACTGAAGCTTCCTAGTGGCCTTGGCGAAATAGCGTAATTGCCTACTAGAATGGATTGGACCGCACTGTTGGCTGCACTAGTTAAGGTTTCCGTCCTTTCCCATGTTACACAAGATCCTGAATGCAGCTCAATCATGTTCTGACATTTGGTGTTTCAATCTTTCTGGCGCTGGAGCACAGCGCTTACTGGGGCAAATTCAGTGCTCAGGGATATTGACAAGGCAATGTGAAATATTATAGTTGGCGATTTAAGCCAGACAGGTTGATTTACTGTAATGGAACCTGAGAGCTGTTGCTCCGAGGCATCTCAGAGGGATGGAGTTTCTCAGATTGCTTTATTGCTGCGAATTTGACCTTAGTTGTATTTGAGGTGTTGTACTCAATGTATTTATTTTTAGTAATTTATTTTCTACATGTTTAAATGTCCAATAGGTTGATGACTCTGGCGAGGAGAAGTTGTGTCTTCTTGAAGGCTATTCTTGATCATTCAACTCTTTTTTTTTCCCGGGATGTGATGGAGCGTGAGTTCCCCCCTCAGTTCCAATTAAAGCTGTTTTTCTGCAGCGGAACTTGAACTGATGAAGACAGCCACTAAGATCTCTTGAAGTAAAGTCGCACAGGACCTGCACGGCAGATGGTTTGTGCAGAAGAAGGTGAAAAGAGGGAGAGAAAGACGGAAACAAACAAGCATTAAAATGACAGCCTGTCTCCAGCAAGGAGCTCCGTTTTTCTACCCAATTTGAGACCTTCCATTTCCAAATTCCAAACTTTTCCTTAAAATTGCTGTCAAACCTGCAGGAGACCGGCGAAACCACAATATCTTGTTTTTGGAGAATTTCTGCGACCATTCCACATGAAAACTATTCTCACTTTAAGTATTTCTCAAAAACAAAAGAGGTCTGGGAGCCGCTTGATCTTCAGCTTTGACCCGCTCTCCCATCTGAATTCAAACAAGCCTTCCTGCAGCCTTTTTCCGCACAAAGGCTGAGACTGCAGAGAGTCAAGACACAGGGGACAGTGCCTAATGGCTACAAGTCCGGCTTTCCCCAGTGGAACTCATGTTTCGGAGAGATAAAGCTTGATCAGTATTTTTATAGAGTAAAAGGCTCTTTGTGATGCAGATGAGAGGAGACAGGAAACTTACTGGAACAAATGGGGTCTAAAGCTTTGTGCCGAGGTTCAGAGCATACAAACAAGGAACTAAAGAGCATACACAATGCAAGCTTGTCTCCGGGGTTTCATCACATCCATACGTAATCCTGTGCAGTGTGTTCCGACATCACCTCCAGTCCTTTCTCCGACAGTCCTGCTGAAAGACTGAATAACATCAGAATAACATCAGATAAGCTCAACGTTATCTTTGCTGCCAAGTGTTTGGGGTAGTTTGAGCATGCGCTGTCATCCTCAAACAGCATTATTATTTCAGTCATGGTGTACACTTGATCAATTAGTTCCCACTTCATCTTAACACCCAGACTGGGACTAATGATGCCACATTTCCTGGGGTTAATTAAACCCACATTATGTAATATTGCTGGGAACAGGAAATGCCAAAGCACCCTCAAGGATCTCTCTCTTTCATGATCACCTCCCACTGAGGGAGACTTTCTCTTCCCTAACTCTCCCTTCATCTGTTTGTATGTTTATGGATGGTTCTTGTGCTCAGGTAGATTCTCCCCTTCAATCAGCAACGCAGCTGAATGGCTCTGTGGCGTTCAGGGTCTTTGACGAAGGACGTTCCTGTGCAGAGACCATATTAGAAACAACACAGTGCAGCTTCAGAACTGTGTCATTCCTCAAGATCTGGGTTGGAATTAATACGTTAGCTGACATTTGCATGAGACCTGGGCTTATGATTGGCACCCGGGTTCCCACGAAGAGCGTTTAGTTTCCTCGTGCTGAAATTTATATTTGTATTTTTTTCCAAACATTTCATCTCCGACTCTCAGCCGCTCTTATAGGAGCGCAAAATGCTCAAGTTTGCTTTCATGTGAAGTATACTTAGGCGGTTTCTGTGGCTGGCTTTCAACTCCTGCATTTGGTGCTTTTCTCTGTCGGATGGGTGTTTCTGCAGGAACGATTTGCCTGTCAATCAGCTGTTACCTCTCAGTGCACCGTGCAGGCACAGATTAAATTCTGTCTGGATGTACTGAATTCTGCTTTGTGTGTCTGCACAAATGAGTGTGTGTGTGTTTGATGCATGTGTGTTTGCGCGGGTTGCGTGGGCGGATGGCTGGATGGGTGTACGTGCATGTGCATGCATGCCAGACATTTTATGTTATAAGCACTAATCTGTCATTTCTATAAAGTTACTGGCGGAGTTGCTTCACGCGGTGTGTGTCAACATCCCGGCTGACAGAACCTGCTGAGTTCCTGTTCCCTCGACGTGCATTCTAACTGCACTTCCCACTATGTTACCAAATTACTTTAATCGAACCTAACTTGACACGTTAATATCATCGAAACGCTCTGACACATTTTTCCCTTTTAGTGGTGTGTTTGGTATGTAGAGCACATCAGTCTCACCGGGCCTTCATCCATTAACGACATAACACTGTAGTGTAATTATTGCTCACATCCACTTGAAAGCACTAAAAGCTGAAGATTTCACTAATGATAGGGCTTTAGTTAGATAGAAGCCGCTTATTTTTTTATACTATTAACATTATTCTAAAGGTGTAAAAGCAGAGGAGCAAATTTCAACTTAGAATTTGTGACATTGTGAACGTATTTTTCCGCTGCACAGTAAACACAAAAACGATGCCGCGGCAATTATTCATTTTTAAATGTATTACTTTGAGTCCTTCCTAAATGTTAAGTCTGCCTCCCTTCTGTTCCACTACTAAAGCCTGCGAAACAGGATGTTCCTCTTTTTATTTTCTCCTTAATCCTGAGGGTTTCTGACTCAAACGTTGCTCCGGGACTACAATGTAATGTAACCAATCTTTTGTGGAGACAGAGGGAGGAATGTGAAACACTCTGTAAAAGTATTCTCCCTGGAAAGAAGGGGAAAATGAAATGATTGTTTTCCTGTGAAGTGCGAAGAGGCGTATTTCTCACATATGACAAACTCTAATTTTCCTCTGCTCCCCAGTCAGGCAGCTGTCAGAATCACTTTGCCGTTCAAATCCTTTTCCCTCATCATCCGAAAGAGCACGTTCGCCATCCACCTGTGAGTCACACACGGCGGCATATGTCTGGTGACACTTAATGAACAGAAGAATTAAAGGTAAAGTTCTGCCTCTTGTTGACATGCTTCAGACAGTATTTGGAATATTTGGATTTCACATCCGCTTTTATTATAAAGAGCCGACTGGTTCTTAATGAAAAGTGCTCTGAGATTAACGATGTGCCACCACATACATAAAGAACTGAATTGAATCTTCCTCCACCTCGTCTGTTTGGAGCTCCCTTCACTCCCCACAACAGCTTTCTCCTTCTTTGACTGTATTTGTGTTATTTTGTCAGTTAGCTCTGGTCTAACATGCTAACCAACGAGGACTATAAACTGACGTTGGCATTTAGTGGACGTCTGCAGACTGGGGATTATCTGTCATATAAGTCCCTGTCACATCATTTACACTCACGTATGGACAATATGCATCATAAAAACCAACCTCAGACACAATATTATTACCAGTTGTCTCCCTGCGGTTGTTTGTACAAACACTTTCTACCTTTTATTTCTCTTATAAAGCAGTCGACATTTTTTTTTTTTTTTTTTAGCCCCCGCGAGTGATCCTGTCTTCCTCCTCTGTCATCGTTTTCATGCCCTGCAGTATTAATACCACAATTCAATTTGAATTGTGTGACCTGTTCTGCTCCAATAATGTT
>CAAKHC010014490.1:12930-42178 GCA_901007825.1 Macroramphosus scolopax | reverse complement strand
AGTATACTGACACTTTTGACTGGCAATTTCTAGACACACACACACACACACACACACACACACACACACACACACACACACACACACACACACACACACACACACACACACACACACACACACACACACACACACACACACACACACACACACACATACACTTGCCTAACATGATGCTGATCAACTAACCAGCCACAGAATTGATGAACATTCTGGTCTGATCTGGTTTTGAAGCATTAGATTCATCACTCAATAACTTTGCTTTCATACAGTATATAAAAACAAAGTGAATCTTTATAGAGCCTCAGTAAGAATCAGGACCACCACCAGTTCACCATCATCCCGTCCCCAACACACCACACTGACATCACATGTCACCAAGCAGATGTGCTACACTCGTACACACACACACACGGAGCCCACCTCCTCCCAGGAGACCCCTGGTGAAGGTTCAGGATACGTTTGTCTGTACTGTTTATGTACTGCAGCACGACTTCACTCCTTGATGTTCAAGTCGAGTAGGGAAGTGAACATATAAAGACTAATGTCCACTGTGAGGGAGGGTGGAGGTGGAGGTGGAGGTGGGGTGGGGTTGGGTGGTTCAGGGCCTAAAAGCAGAGTTGAGGTGTATTCTAGCATTTGATTTAGCGTTCTGTGGTCGCCTTGTTTTTATCTTGAATGTAACGTAGACGCACAGAAACTGAATTGTAAATTCTACTCTCCTACACAGACAATGTATTTTTAGTCATCCACAGAGGGAAATCAACGAGTGGCTGCTGCCTTTTTTGAATTTCAACGAGCTGGAACAGGTACAGCCGGACAAGGTCGACAGCGGAGACACTGTGAATGTAATGGGGTGAAGCTTCAGACTGTACCGTCGACTGACGTAGCGAGACGACGAAGCGGAGCGAGCAAATTAAACTCCTACTTCTCTCACTCCCCATGGACGCTTGCAATCTACTCTGGTTTTGTAAACACTAAGTGAACCTCAACTGAATAAAATCTAGTGACAAACACGAGCAAGTCTGTCTGTCTGTCTGTCTGTCTGTCTGTCTGTCTGTCTGTCTGTCTGTCTGTCTGTCTGTCTGTCTGTCTGTCTGTCTGTCTGTCTGTCTGTCTGACAGAGTTTGGCCCTGCATGCTGTGTTCTGCGCTTCATAAATGATCAAATTATAACTGTATATTTCAATGAGTTTTTTTCTGCCAGAAAAATCACTTTGTAACATGCATAAATGATCCTTCTCTTGGGGGCCAACTCGAGTACGACTGACTTTCATGAGACAGGCATGAACAAGAGAGTCACCGTCAGTCTAGTAACAACTACAAGTGTTTCTTATTCTCATATGAAGCCATATCAAGGAAATACGCCCGGAGCCGGCATGAGAACGTCGATAACCACTTTCTGTGTGATGAGTATGGAGCTTGAGACAAACTAGCTTAGCTTAGCATGAAGACTGGAAGCAGGCAGCTACCCTGGCTGATCCACAGACACTTCAAAGATCACCACTTGACACACTATGTCAGGTTTTTTAATCCCCACACAAACCAGCCAGAGAGCAGTTCATAGATCTCTGGGGTGCACGAGGCCCCTGGTTTAACAGGGAGGAAAAGCAGCTGGGCGTGTGGGTGTTTTCCCATTGTGATTTGTCACTTCTCTTTGTGTAAAGAGGAATCACATGAAATACAGAGATACAGTGAACTTCAGAAGTAATGGTGAGTATCTTCTTTTCGTGTGACAAGGCAACCAATGATGCTCTGCAGAATACAGACAGTTGTCAGATTAAAAGGGACACATAGCTAAGGCTACTGTGCTCCAAAATAACAGCCCTGCATTGAATTAAAGGTTCTTAAGTACTGTTATGTACTGCTATTATTATTTTTTCTGCTTTTTTAAAATGATTGTTTGCGAGCACAACATCTGTGTATGTGGATGGAGCATTTCAGAAACACCAACTGATATGTTCCAGTACAAAAACCAACTGCAGCAGTTTGTATGTGTTGAAGGACAAAGCAGCAGGAACGCATGATGGGATCAGGAGTGAATCTGAGTGTTGACATGCAGCCTGGCGATTGTTGCAGAAATCAGCCAGACATAAAACATGAACAATGTTTTCCTCTCAGTATGTCAGACCATGACATCCTCAACATTAGGCTTCATTGGAATAATCTGAACAGAGATGTGGAGGCAAATTGAATCAATGCACAAACATTTACATTAACACTTTGTTATAATATATATCCATCTACAAGAAATCACTTGAGGACATGATCTTTTACCATTTATTTGTCATCACAATAGAAATACGCTGTTTGACATTTAATGGACTTAACATGATCACAGGAAAATAAACTTCAC
The DNA here is from genome assembly GCA_901007825.1 of Macroramphosus scolopax. Classification (NCBI taxonomy): domain Eukaryota; kingdom Metazoa; phylum Chordata; class Actinopteri; order Syngnathiformes; family Centriscidae; genus Macroramphosus; species Macroramphosus scolopax. Next base: position 39,823 of record CAAKHC010014490.1, on the reverse strand, counting down.
TGTAAAAGCTTGTGAATGAGAGGAAAACCGTTTCTAATGTGGTTCACATGAGATGTTAACAGCAGGAACTATGTGTGTCGGTATACTATACATAGAGCTAATACTGGTCTCAAGGACCATGTAAGTGGATTATTTGAATAGTTTGTCAACAATGAGCATTGAACTGATTAGTCTAGTGTATTCTATCCTCCACAATATGAAAACAAAGTTCACAGTGGCCACAGTGAGTGAACGTAACCGTCTTTGGCTCCAGTCAAAGGATCGATAATGCGTCAATAACGCCCCACCTCCATATTACATGAATAAATCCCCCATACGTCTATTGGTTCTGTCTGTCATCAGTTCAGACCTCTCAGACACAACTTGCACTCATCCAACCGGTATTAAATGGAGAGAGACAGGAAGTTAAGTGATTATACATTCAAAATAAAAGCACAAAATTGTATCAAAACTGCCCGTCCAGTCAAGAATATTTGAACTGTTGTTCTACATTTGGACAATTGAGATTCAATGTGCAGAGGTGATGCAAGAAGGCTGTTTTCACATTCATCTGACTAGGGAAAGTTTCTCTGTGACTCCTGAATCTCAGTTAAAAAAGTGTATTACTAAGCTTGGTTGTAGCCATATATACAATGATACAGGTGAGATATGGAAACATGAAGCCTCCAGTGCACAGCCACTGACAACGAGCTTGTCAGTAAATAAACATGTTCAAAATGTGTGCATTGTCAATGACACAGGAGAAAACAATAATGTATGCATGATAAGAATAGTTAGAAAGTTAATATGAAGTTGATGTCCGAGAAAGTGTATTATTTCAAGTGGAAGATTATAGGTGTTTAAAACATGACGGTTGGAGTTGAAGGTATAATTCTGTTCCCAAATAAACGAGCTGTTCCTTTCCAACACTCAACTATGACATGAGCTTTAGGTAGTGACTGAAATAATGAGATTGCTGAGGTGAATATTATTTTCCTGATAGGTTGGCTGTTTTGTGCTGCTATTCTTTCACGCCACTCCATAACGTTTCTCATGTATCGTCCCAATTTGAAGAATGTCAGAGCAGAAAGAGATTAGACAAGAAACACGGCTCCATCACATGACAGTGATTCTTCAGGTATGAAGTGGTGTTAGGAGACACAAGGGTGGGGGTCTAGCTCAGGGCTAGCTCGTTAGCTGTGATACAAACATAGCTGCTCTCTATCTGCCTTAACTCACCTTTTCTTCCTCCTTATACCCTTCAGCCACCATATATACCCTGAGAAACAGTATGTAACATGGACGGAAGCTTTTTGAAGGTTTCCATAATCTCCCTTTATTTAATTAGATTCAACTAATTCTTTACCACTGATGGACGGTGAAGAAGAAATCTTATCTGATCTAAATTCATGTTTCATGTTAGTTTGTGTGTTGTAATAACTTGAAAATGTCATGTTATAAAGCATCGTGTTTTTAAATAAACTTTTCATGATATAATTTGAAACTGATTAGTTTTTCCTTTTTTGTTTGGCAGCAATACTCTCCCGTAATTTAGAATGTGAGCTAAAATGAACAACAAATATCTCTACAGCAATGAAAATAATTGTATTTGTCTCTTAAAAAGCCATTAAAGAAGTACACATGGGATCTTTCTCATTTTTTGTTCTTAAAAACAAGAGGGGTCATTCACTGACCTCTTACGTTCTGTCACACTATGACACTCCTTGAGGGTACCATGTGTGCACAAGATTCCACTTTGGTCGTTTGTATCAGGGATGGCAGCAGGCGACGTGCTGGTTTTTACTTTGAAGGGTCGCAGCGGATGTTCTCTTGTTTCATTCTTCGTAACTTTCCAGTGGAAGTGGGACAGCTTTAGAGCAGATTGAACTCCACAACAAGCTCTCAGGCTGGGCGACTACATCCAGTTGTTCTTTTCTTTCCCACCTCTTTTTTCTGGGGTCCGTGTGTGTTCCTTCTCCTCTGCAGAGTGAGTGTGGGTGTGTCGATGTGAGTCAGTGCAGTTTAGTTGCCGCTCGTGCGCTCTCTGAAAAAGGAGGAAAAAGTTGATGATGAGTTTAGTGTGAACGCGGCCCGCCTCGGAGCAGGCTAACCGTCCAGGAATGGCAGTTTGGACCAGAGCGGATAAGAACGGTCAGCTGGACCTTCTGCTCCGCGACCGCTGGATCCGAGTGGCCGCCGAACTCACCCGAGAAACGCTGACTTTAACGGCCGAGGCGGAGGTAACGGGACAGGGGGGCAACCATTGGGACTACAATTCGTCAGCCGGCCTGCGGAATGGCATGTCGAACGGAAACGAGCCGGGACCGAGTCCGGGGAACCCCGGCCGCGGTCCATCCGCGGGTCAAGAACAAGTCCAAAACCACGGGGGGCGGGGACGCAGCGGCAGCTACGGATTAAACAGCCCCGCGAAGTACCCGAATAACGGCACAAACTCTGACTTTGGAAGCCCGGGCTCCAGCTACGGCAGTCCCGGGTCCAGCTTCGGTTCGAGACAAGGCGACCTTCCCGTCAGTCTGGACGGCTCCTCGGAGGCTGTGCGGAAGGTCCGAGTTGTCAAACAGGAGTCTGGCGGGCTGGGGATCAGTATCAAGGGAGGGCGCGAGAACCGGATGCCCATCCTCATCTCCAAGATCTTCCCGGGGTTCGCAGCGGACCAGAGTCGCGCTCTCCGGGTGGGCGACGCGATCCTGTCCGTGAACGGGAACGACCTTCGGGAGGCAACGCACGACCTGGCGGTTCAGGCGCTTAAGAAGGCAGGAAAAGAAGTGACGCTGGAGGGTAAGTTGCAACACGCAACAGCGGGGATTTGTAAAGGCCAAGATTAGACTCGTGTGTTCCCGCTGCACACCCCCTTTTCTGGGCGTCCGGTTGGTTTGGGAAGTTCTGGCTTTCCACGTAAACATATCGAGTTCAATTCAAACTGAACTTGAACATTTATAAAGTCACACCAGCAATGAATATAGTACGTAGGAGCTTGTAAATAACATGCAGCCAGTTACTTTGTCAGAGTTAATTGATGCTCCTGTTATTCTAAAGATAATGCATTCATCAGTGCGCCACCTTTGACCTCCACCTCTGGCATGCAATCACTTTGACTGTTACTGCATGCTGCATACTTTTAGACATTGGTGTACAGCTCGACATTGGAATTTGAACATCAGCTCTTATAATAATCTACAATACACTGTGTACACAAGGAAGTGTGACATTGAAACCCATTATTAGTGTTGAGCATAAAACCATTAGGGTGTCAGTCAGGACTACTTGGATTAAAATGGTAGTTTTCCACCAGATACAGACACTTTAGTTTGACCTTTGGGACAAACACATGGAATATTCTGTTCAGTTTTTTTACTCTCTGTTTTTGGACCACTGCAGGCCAGAAAAGGTGGAAAAATAGCAGCGCTGTAAGGAAGATCTCAGCTTTACTCTGATTATGTTATGATGCCATCAATGTGATGATGGTCTCAAACAGACAGTTTTGTTCCCTAAGACACAAAAATAACTAACCCTAAATCAATGTTATTACTAATCATTCATATATTCCGGCCTGTGATAACCCCCCGCCCTCCCAAAAAAATCTCTAACATCTAGTAAATTAAAATAATTCCTTTCTAAGATTGTTTTTTTCTAGTTTCATTCATTGAACAGTGGCATTTTTAAACAAAATGGCATTTAAGGGTTAAAATCCTAAAAAGGAAATTCATATTTTTTTAATGATTAACACAAGATTTAACACAAAAGGTGGAAAATATGAATATTGTTATTGTATAATAAGCAGTTTTAAGAAGGTACTCAGAGAGTTCAATAAGTAGCAGTATATATTTTCACATCCATTAAAAATGAACTTTTAGATAATCCACACAGTCCTTCTTCAGCAGTCAGACAATTTCTAATATGACAGCAGACGCACCGACATAAACAAAGATGCTCCCAGTCTCAGATGATCTGTGACCTGAGGAGGCTTAAATAATACCAACACTACAGAAATATGACTCGTGTAAACAGGAAAGTAACCACATTGAATCCGAGTACATAAGCCCACATTGTCTCCTGGATAATACGAATTGTGGGCTGCTGGAGGTCCCTGTCAAGAGGAGGAGGTTTGTCTGTGGAGGACGACACTGATGCTGTGTAGGAGAGAGGAAGAGGAAAACAAGGAAGGGCCTTTAACAAGAATTATATATCATGGGAAAGTGTGACAGCAGACGTGTAGCACAGTAAGACTTAAAAGCGGTAGTTAAGTATGATGAGCAGCGAATTGGATTCATATAGAAAGAAGTTAGGTTCAGTCAAATTTTCGTTGCTGACGCAGGAAAATAGTTTTTTATGAATTTTTCTACCAGTTTGTGGTTTTAAGTTCATAATTCTGGTGTTTTTTCATGATCAAACCTCACCCCAAACGGGTCTGGTCTAAAGGTTTAAACTATTATTAATGAATATGTTTCATTGTATCATACGACTATGTGAAACGGGTCAGGGATTGTTCCTAGAGAGAATTTACAGCACACTCTGCAGCTCCACTGAGTTTATAGCTCTGGCATTAAACTTACTGTACGGTTCAGTCTTATCACTCTTACGATCATTCATCTCTCCATGCTAATGTTACCGGCTCATGTAACCTGTGTTTACACAAGCACAGTCCCACAGTGGACTCAAACTCATGACTACTGACATGGGAGGTAGAAACAAACGGAGCTACAATAAGAATGAATTGTAGACTTAAAGTCCTGCTCGTCTGAAGTCGGTCATATAAGGTCTGACATCGGCTTCTTAACAAACATTTAACCAAATATCACTTTTCAAAAGGTGTTCGGCCGACTAAACTGAAAGTTGGAAGAACAACAATTCATACAAAGTGAAACTCACATCGACTTAGGTAACGGATTGAATGTACTGACCCATCATGGCCTCTACAGAGATACGTTCAGGTCTGAAACTGTGCTAATGTAGGACAGCTCAATGTTTGGAAAAGTGGAAAAAAGACTGAATTGGAGGAAGAGAGGCAAATGAGCCCTTGGGGTTCGGAAAGTTCAGGCCAGGAACAGCTAAATACAGTGTTTAATGGTTTGGAAGGAATACTGATGAGCACCAAATGTACGAGCTGATCAATGTGTGACACTTTTCCACTCCAGTAACAAATGAAAAGCAGGGCCGTGCTGTGCCTCCAAAGTACACGATGGAAACTGTCTCTTTGAAGTGAATCCACTGTGCTGATCAGATAGGAATGCTCTGTGTCAACACTGCAACGTCATCTTCCTCCTATAAAAGATTGATATGTTGGCATAGTTAGATTGAAGTTTTTCAGCTGTTTGATGGAGATCAGTAGAAGGACAGATGACATGCTTATGTTGCACACTTTGTATACTCATTGCATTGCAGCTGAAATATGTAATTTGTATTCAAATTAGTTGACTGACTGGTCTGGCATCAGAACATGGAAGAGCAGCTTTCTCAGTTAAAAACAGCCGGGTGGCCAGTCAACACCACGGGATCGGAGATCTGTAGGACAGTTGACGTGCTAAAGTTGCACACATTTTACAGTAAGAAGCAGAAGTGCTCTCATCTAATGAGGAAATAACTATCATTTCCTAACCACTGCTGGAATTTGGCCGACTGCAGCTGACGATGGTAGAAAAGCATTTTGAGCAACCCTGAGGCAAAGACATGAGGATGTGCTCCCTTTTGACACAGCGTCAGTCCAGACACGGGGTCCGTTTGGAGGAATGTGTCAGCTGCCTGTCACTGTTTGTCAGTCCGACAGCAGCGAGCTGTGTTGTTTGTGGACGGCCTCTTCCTCCCATTGCGTACAGTCTGTGAAGGGCTCCCACCGCTCTGAGGAGGGAACTGCAGTCTGTTGGAACGAGGTTGGAGTTTCCAGACCCCTGTGTCATGTACACAACACATAAACCCCCAGATATTCTCACAATTAGCTTAGGTGCCCCACATTCCTGACCTCTGCCTGCATCTGCGTATGTAGGGCAAAGGTCAACACCGCTGACTCCAGCTCGCTCGTACTTCTTGCTGCTCACTTGTAACACTTCTGTTCTTAGTATTGGTTTGTATGAGGGAAAAGAGAGTGGAGACACATCAGATTAACTCTCCTGAAGTATAGGAGAAGTGACTTTTAGTAGTACGGTGCAGAACATAATCATACGAAGCAGTTAAATAAAAAAACATATTCACAGGCAAATCATCTGTTGTTTTCACAAATAATTGTAACGTCAATTCAGGAAAGTCAAACTATCTTATTTTAGGTTGAATTACTGTAAACTAATTTAATCTTGTTAAACACTATTTGAAAAGATACATTTACCTTTTTCAACATATTCAGTCTATTCTAACCAATCAGAAAAGAGGTTGTCAAAGAATCTATTGAGACAAAGAGATGAATCACCTTTCAGTGAAAATCACAATTTTAAATCTAAAACAGGGAATTTGTGTAGATTAATGGTGAAGCTCCGGACCTGAAACAACAACTCTCAGTTAACAAGCCGATCAACGTCACAGACTTACATGATGGTCAGGAGGTTGTGATCCGAAACTGTCTGGTTTGGTCCCAGAAATGACAAGCTGTTGGTTACGTCCCCCCCCCCCCTCCACAGCTGACATAACATCCCATACGTCCGTATGATGAGTTGAGTCCTGCTGCTGCAGCTCCGTGTCTTGTTGGGTCAGCCTGCTGGTCACTGGAGGGAGACGCAGGACGAACCCTTTGTGTGAGTAATTGGAGGAAAAGAAAACAGCATACCAGACACAGGGGGCCATTGATGGAACAGGGACAGGCTGACAGGGAACAGTTCTTTTCTTTTGTTCAGGGGCCAGAACTATCCGACCGTCCATTCACTGTGCTGCTTGCTGTCCTCGTGGGGCGAGGCCTGCCACGGAGCACGAGTCTGAACAGACGGAAGTAGGCCACCAGCTCAACTCCCTGCAGCTCCCCATGTGCCTGTCCAACAGTCAATCATTGGAACTCACTAGAAGTTAAATGAGTTGGGCAGACGCCAAAACAATCTGCATCCTGAATTCACTTGGTCATATTTTCATTAGTTAGTTCTCAGGAGTTCAGAGAATCACCAGCTTTTCAGTTTTAGTTCTCTGTGCCCACCTTAAATCTCATTTTCAAGGTACAATTTGGAGGTGATCTGGACAAGCTAGGGTTTCACGCTTTGCACCCCAAAACGGATTGAGAAGGTACAGAAGGATAGATTGTCCACCTCTTTTTAAAAAAAGGAGGAAATACTAACTTCCTAAGCATGAGCCAGAGGTTGAACCTCAATTTAGGTCCAGACCAATATAATGTTTTCTTCCTTTGAGTGGCCTGGTGCTAACAACTATCCAAACAATTAAATTAGCAATACATTTAAAGAAAAAGAGGGGGTTCCTTTTATTATTTTTCAATACATGCTAATTTAATGTTTAAATTTTATTAATTTATTAATTTTATTTTTCTATTTTTTGCATTGATGTAAAGTTAATCTTGGACATGGAAAAGTATATATCAAATCAGGGATTCATAAATAATCTATAAAGATTTTTTATTATGACCATTTATCATCCTGTGGAAACAGAAAAGGCTGAATGTGTCGGGTCGTTAAGGTTTTGTGTTTCTTACTGTTGTGCAACTTCAAGTTTCAGTCTTAAACTGGGTTCATTCTGTTCCCGTTTGTATTTCTTCACAACAAACTTCTTCCTCTCTCCTCAGTTTGCTTTTTCCAATAATCTGCTATTGACTACTGTATTTGAGGGACCTGGGCGCTATCAGCTTAAAGTGGATTGTCGTTGCCAGATTCAGCAGATTTTGTGCGATGCCTATTGGGCCACTTGCACAAATGCGACAACGTTAATTTTCATCTCGCACAGTCTCTAAAATAGTCGTGCATAGTGTAGAGCACATGTTCCCTTGACCTAATACAGTGACTCACCATCGCCGGGTGAAAAGCTCGTCCCATGACTCCAGGTTCTAAGAGTTTCGGTGCAGTCCTCTGGTACAGTCACGGCTCCTTCTCCAGGAGCCTCATACAAATCCACTGATCAATAATATTCCATCAATAACAGTCTTTTTACATTGTCAAAGGTTAAAACCATCTGATTTAGTAAAATCATTGGTTATTCCGTTGTCTGGGTGGAAGTTGGGACTGATGGAGTCTCAGGACTCCCCTGGTGTGTGAAGCTCCACCACGGAACAAAGCAACCAGCTTGTCCTCCCACAGCATGAAGCTGAACAGAGGAAATCCGTGCCTGCCCTCACTGCCAGCATGATGGGTTCACACTCGTAATCTTTGACAGTCACTCCAGTGCAGAGTGATGAATGTGATTATATTTGTCCATAATCTGCTTTATCCTTTATAGAAAGTTGGAACACAGACTCAAATACCATTTTAAATAATACACGGAACAACACAAAGACTGTTAGGAACCCGACTTGTGTCATTTCATAAATGTATCAGTGAGGTGTTGTAGATAACCTCCTTCGTGTGTGTCCACGTCGACAACTTGATTTCCCAAAAGCTTTTACTCTGATCCATGTTGGAGGCAAACAAGAAGAAGGCAGGTGGGAGTCGTCTGTCCACTCTGGTGGTTGATGATGTTTATGTCTACGTGGACGTGCACTGGTGTGAAGGCAGTTACACAAACAGGCTGTGGGAGATCACTTAGTCTGTTATTCACTATTATTCAGTGTTGTGAAGTTTCTGAAGACTTTGAGAACAGGGGTCGAACGTTGTTCTTCAGTTTGACATTAGTTAGGCCAGATTCAAACCAGTTTGATAGCTGATTAGCATCAAATGTGTGGATTGTGTTTACCAGTGTCCTGAAACAGTGAGGACCATTTCTGGCCTCATTCTCATTCAGTCTTACAGTCGTGACACAGACAAGAAACATGAGGGGAGAGAGAGCAGGATGACATGCTGGAACCAAACCAGAGACGCTGTGATTATCTGGTCCACATCTTAAGCACTCTTCCACCAGCACATCCCTGATATGCTGATTTGTTATGGAAAATACTTTGGGGAAAAAAAAATAACATTTCTGGGTTAAAAAGCCCAATAGAATTTCTGTTTTGGCGAATGCACTGTATTACATTCCTGACAAATCAAGCGACATCATCACATTGATGGAAAAAGCCCATTAATCCAATAGTGTAAAGTATTACTGCTTACTGACATGCAACAGCCAAATGCACGTACAAGTAGCTCTGTGGTGTCGTCCACACAATCATGTGCTGTGACATATTGTATCTGTGTGTCCTTGGAAAGACAATATTTACATAGACTGCAGTATTCTGCTATAAACCAGATTAAGACATCAGTCAGAATAAGACACTGAAGTGTGTTGATGTCATGTGTACTATGAGGTCCTTTTGGAGTTTTCACAGCATTTTGCAACATGCACAACTTCATGTGAGTTTGGGATGAAAGATATCTGTCCGACAAGCACTACAGAGGAGGACTTAAAAGCATTATCTGCATTAGCCTATTGGCATGCATAACTGTATAAATTACAGCTTGAAGTGCAGTGTTACACAGTTTCAGGTCAAGTTTCAGGGGGGAAACTCTGACATTGGACTGGGGGATGTTGTGTTGGAGTGGTTGGACCATTCCAAAGATAGTGAATAACAAAGATGATGCACTCCAAATATTAACTTCCAGTCTCCTAAGTGTATTCCAGTTGGCGTGTTGTATTATTGGGAACGCTGTGTGGCTGAATGAAAGCAAGCTTTACTTCAGCATTACGCAAAAATGGCTTTAATCGTCTGTGCATGCGATTGGAAAATGATGTTAAGTACTGCAGTGAACCCAGACTAATGGTTCAGCACCATGAGAGAAGAGATGTCTTACCAGATCTCACCACACTGTGCTGCTGTGCTCGAGACTGCTACAGGACAATGTACATTTTCTCCTGATTTGTCCATCTGAATAATTTAGTGTCAGAATGTTCGGAACAATTGAACTTGTGGAAATTGTCTCCAATATCTCCTTTGGTGTTACGAGAGAATCTGTGCTCCTGCTCACTTCTACTGTAAGAGTGAACAGACTCAGGACCTGCTGCTTGTCTCATAAAGGTTGTAGCAGTGGTGAAACCCACATAACACAGATACAGGAAATGACGCTTCAGTGGAGCTTCTCGTTTATATATCTATGATCGCAGAATATGTTCCGCAGCATCTAAATGTACATGGAATATTCTATAAGCAAGTTGTGTAAACATCTTAATGGAATTAATGCCTGATTTAGAATAGTCAAGGACAGGACTGCTACTGTGACAGATTTTATCTCATGAAGTTCAAACACAACAAGTTGCAGCAATGCAGAGGTGTGACAAATGATGCCCAGGCATAGTGACTCATCCCACACCACTGCTGACACTAACTGACAGTGTGGAGACCATAAATGGACCCTGTTGCCGACTCACTCACAACACTGAGCATTCGGGAATACTTGCAGTTCTTTTAATGAAATTAGTGGTTCATTTCATTGTTGTGTTGAATCAACATGAAAGATGCCATGACAGAAGATGTATAAACTGGGTTACTGTTGTATCGAAGTCCCTGATGTACAATATGTCTGGAAATGTTCCTAAATTTAATCTTTATGTTTTTTGGCAGGGCTTTGTTTTGACACTGATGCATCCAACAATTCAGCAAATCTATGAAAAATTAGTATTAAAGGCCGTAGCACAGCCGTGGTTCACCTTCACGGGTGAGTTCACTAATCTCAGCTGATAAGAACTCTTGATGGCAGTCTGTGTGCGGGATTTTGTTTTTACGATAATAGTTATATTGTAAATCCCAGTTTCACAATTAAAATGCATTTATTGAAAACAACAGATGTTTAATCACATGAATTGTATTCATGTTCTTTGCTTTTATTGTAATTTGGTTCCACTTCATTTCTTTGTTGACTCATGATTTAACAGTTGCTGCCTTTCAAAAAAAAGATTGAACTTCCAAAATGATATGGTAGGATTCCATTCTGTTATAAGAAGGTGCAATATTTTGAACGTTTAGTTTAATAGCACTGATAACTGTCTTCTGGAACAACCCATGGTTATCTCCATGGGTTGTCTCCCCGTTCTTTGTGTGTGTAAGTGCTTCCACACCACTAATTCAACTTATTGTTATAGCACTTAAATGATGGCTGAATTCCATCCAACTTCTTCAGTTTCAGGTTCCTGGTATTGTGAGTTAGACAGTAACTAAGTCTCTGTGACACTGTCATGCTTTACTGGGGCATTTGAATAGAAGCCATCGTTACTGTTATAAGTGGTGCCTGTGTTTTCATATTATATCAAGTGCAAATGACAAGCCTGTATAGGTTACAAAAACAAAGATCAAATGTGGACCAGTGCCGATCGTTTATCAATGCTGACGAAATAAAAACAAATGCCTTGATGAGATAAACCTTTGAAAATCACAGTGAAATAAGAACTTGGATTAAAGGTAGACTCAGTGATTTGGAGAAAGCCTTTGGTTATTTGAAATTAACTACCAAACACACAAATCCTCCCCTCAGCGACCATATTGCCAATGCAATGACAGTAACAACTGGGCCCGCTGACCAAAAGAGCACTATCAGGCAAACAGCCTGATGTAGCATGTGGCTAGCAGGGAAACAGCCTTATGTAGCATGTTGCTAGTAGGGAAACAGCCTTATGTAGCATGTGGCTAGTGAGGAAACAGCCTTATGTAGCATGTGGCTAGTGAGGAAACAGCCTTATGTAGCATGTGGCTAGTGAGGAAACAGCCTTATGTAGCATGTGGCTAGTGAGGAAACAGCCTTATGTAGCATGTGTTTAGTTGGGAAACGGCCTTATGTAGCATGTGACAAGTGGGGAAACAGGTTTATGTGGCTAGTGGTGGAACAGGTTTATGTAGCATGTTGCTAGTGGGGGTTCCTGACCTGTAAGATGAATATGCCACCACTTCACAGTCCATTGGAATTAACACAAACATTAAAGAAGAACTTATTAGGCAACATCTAGCCATTGTGTCAGTGTGTGTCGTTTATTAGTGTTAAATACATTTTCATTTTAGTTCAGCAATTTGTGTGTCTCCTACTAAATTTGTTGTATTTATCCAATCATCAACATCAACATGATATCAGATCTATGTATCGCATCAGCCACTGGAAAACTGTTGACCACTTATCTAGTATTTTATTTAGGTTTCATTACCCTCATGGTGCAGCTCTTTGTTTCTCATTTACAGATTCAGGACTATATAATATGAACATCAACACACTGTGATCAGACAGCTACCAAACTGAGAGGAGATATTCACTGAATGTAACACAGTTACATTCCGTTAATGTCGTGAGGCCAAATCGTGCTAGAGCTTCCTCCAAGCGAGCCGTGGTTACGTCTTGAGACCACAGCCAACCCTTCACAAACTCTCGTCTCCCCTGAAAACGAGAGTAGCAAGACTCAACTCATGTTTGTGGGGGAGGCCAGAGTTCTTTTAAAAGTCTCTGTAAGTTCGGCTTTCAGAACCTTTGTTGTTTCTAACTGAACCTCTGTGGTTTGAAGCTTATTTATCTGCTTTATTTTACTGTTTCATATTTGCTTTCAGCCGCAGTAAAGTCATGTTAAGTTACAGATGAAAACCGAACATCTATAATTTGGCTGCTTCATTGTATGGAAACGTACCATATTAGGTCACAATCACAGACCCTTTAAATTATATTATCGTTCGTAAATATGAACTGTGGTTGTGGAACTGCAATTAATGACCAAGTGAGCTTACATGGAAAAGCTACTATGCCTAGTGTGTCACTTCTTTACACACATGCTTGTAGACTTCCACACACTGACTCTGTCCAGGCTACATTCTGACATATTGTTCTCATTAGGTTTCTGGCAGAAATAGACCTTGTGGGAGAGTGTGAAAAAAGGGGGGGAGACAGAGGGATTGGGCAAGTTAGAGAAAGAGCTGTGGAGGTAGGACTTCATGAGAGATATTGGAGACCGACATAGAGAGAGAGAGGAGGGACTGAGGGGAGAAAGGCAGGCCAAACCACAGGGGAATTTCTGGGCAGTTTTTGGGGAAAAATACAGAGGCTCTGGTCTTACTGCCTGACTTGATGCTCTGTAAGCTATTATTTCAGCCATACTATAAGATGATTACCTTTGTGTGGCTTTAAGGCGAGTACGGTAGCTTTACACCGCAATTAATACCACAACCAAATATGTGTTGAGTCAGTCTCTTCTGCCTTTGCACTCCCCTCTCCAACTCATCTTCGCTTTCTGCTGTCCATCTTTTCCATGTTTTGTTCCTTCTGTTGCTGTTGGAAGTGGTGAGGTATGAACTGAGGCAGATGAGGTGGCCTCTGGGGATGATGGTAGGTTTCTCTGTGGATTCTTCTTATACACATAAATGTCGTTGCAAACTCAGAGGCCGAAATGTGAACCACACAGAGTTACTAGACCTCAGTGCACAGACCTAATGAAGAGCAGAAATGGAGCTGAGTGACAGGCCAAAGAGAACCAGGGAATTCTTTTAACAGCCTCAAAGATAGATAGATAGATAGATAGATAGATAGATAGATAGATAGATAGATAGATAGATAGATGAACCTGAGGCCGGGCGGACACTGAGATTTGAACCCGTTTCTGTCCTGATATTGGCGCTTCGTGACAGCGTTGTCAGACGTTGTTTGCTGTATGATGCACACAGGGTAGTGAGGACCGATCACCTCAGAATCTTGCAGCTCTCAGGCCCAAGTTCTGTGCCTTTTTTGTGTCGTCTTGTAAGCATTATTGCGAGCCTAGTAAAGACACTTCTGCCTGCCTCGATACTTTCACATTAATCTATTGATCGATGCCAAAGCGGCTCGACGGGCCGTATACTGTGAGAATATAAACCAGTAGCTTTGTTGTTTTACTGTCACAGCAGGAGTTTGAAAGGAAAGAACTGATGACTTGTCCTCTAGCACCCCGTTGACTATGATTTTTGTTTCCTTTGTAAGTGTCTTTAGAACATTTGAATGGATGGACTGCCGTGAAACTGTTACAATCCCTTGATGATGGACTTGGTTTCTCTGACTAAGACAGCCACTGTTTACAGCCCTTTCATTTACACCGCAAAAGACAAAACAAAAATAAAAGCAGATGTGGGCAACAAATTGTACAGTACAAGAGGTTTTATATTCCACACGGAAGAGGAGCTTTTCACTTACAAGATTCAAATCTGGCTTGGTTGTGCAGTTGTCGGACAGCAACGTCAGAAAGATATGACTAATCCTACACAAGGAAAAAGAAATACAGAATGGGCTTAGTCATGTTAGTAATAAACTTAATTACTATATTTTTCTCAGTCTGATTGGTCTCACAAGATGAACTACCGGTCAGGTCCCCGTTGACAATCTAAGTAGAGCATTGTATTCTTTTATAGGATATATCAGGTATCAGGTTGAAATACGCCATGTGTTGAGTGCTGAGAACTCTAGAAAAACAATCAAGTGATCTCTTATGCCCAAATATTTTCATCACTATCCCTGGTTGCCGGGCTACAGTCAAAGTATTCATGCTATGTGAAATTTATTTTATTGTGAAGTTACCTGCCAGTGCTGGGGAGGGATTTCTGTTCTCATCCTCTTGACCTGTCCGTATTCCGAAAAATGCTAACATACAATATTAAGTCGTACTGAACTTTTCTCCAACCGGTCTGGCTGACATTAATGTTGACAAAAATACTTACAAGCTACAGTGTGTATGAAGGTGATACAGCAAACATCGCCTTCACCCCTTTTGTCTCTCAGGTACAACTTTTAAAAGCAGAGTATGAGAGTTTAAAAAGTTTCTGTCCCTTTTATACAGGAACATTTAGAGCTGCAAGCCCACCGGTGACGTCATTAACTTCTCAGGCTGTTTTCTGCTCTGATGTTCCCCAGGGCTCCATCCAGGTGCCTCTGCTCTTGTCTCTCTGCACGAGGTGGCGTGCTGCTTTCATCACATACTGTAGGAGATATTTATTAAGTTGTTCTTGTTTCACTAATCACTGGTATTTGCTTTGAAGTTTTGATCAATCTGTCTTCAATCTATTTTCTTTGGCTATTGTTTTGTTTAGTAAACGTTTTAATTTAGTTTTATTTTTTTAGAATTGGTGACACTATTGGCACCGGTGGTTATACAGGGAGGTGGGAAGGCAACGGACCAACATGCACCTGGGACGATTTTTTTTTTTTCCACCAGAACAGGATTGGTTGGACATTGAAGTCCAGTGCACATAGTGCATCAGTGGCCTTTTGATTAGAAGACTGATGCAAGTTTGATTTTGGTTAAACATAAATGGCCATTTCAAGTGCCAGTAACTTGGTGGGATTAATAATCCAAGCAGCTCCTGCAGCACTGCAAGCAGACAGCTTCAACGCTGGTAACCTCAGTTCAGTGGTACTCAATGTGATCAAAGTGAGGAATTTGCATACTCCGGACAACTTGCTAAAGCTGAAATGATCCCAGGCTTTGCTGGTAAAGGCGTCGTGGTTAAGAGGGCTGGTGGAACGAGGCTCCATTCCTTGGCTCATTGCCTCAGCAGCATTACTACCAGCACCTCCCTTCACTCTGACTCATACAAAGCTTAATGTACACACAAGCATGCATGGACTAGTGGACCGTGCACTTCTCTCTGCATCCGTGCTCAATTATGAGCTGTTTATAGCTTTTGCTGACTTCATCTCAGGAGGTCATAGACAAGCACGCTGCCTGAGACTTCCTTATCTTATATTTCTCCTGCTCTCCTGTACGCACACTCTCACACAGACACTTACACAATCCCAGTACCTCAGGCTTCATTCAGGAATGACCTCACCTCTGAGAGCCCCGTGTCAGGTTTCAGACCCACCCAGTAGTACAACACTCGCAGAATGCAGACACTTCATTTTGTATGGTATTTCTCATAATTATACACACAAACACACACAAACACATGTAGAAGCACGTGGGCAAATTGTGAAAGTGAATCCATCACCTCGTAGCGAAAGCCATTCTTCTCCAAACAGAAGGCCTGCCGAGCTCCCAGACATACAATCCAGTCAGCTCTGGTTCTTCTAACACTGTATAGTTTCACACAGAGGAGCCTTATGTCCTTTTTAAGAGTTACTGGAAGATGGCAGGAACTGTTTACATTCTAGATCCTTGGCTGAATGTGATCAGAGTCCATTGCATTGGAAATCACAGGACAAAGATTCAATGTGTACCTCTACCAGAGGACATGCTGGAGTTTTTCTTATGGCCTGATTATCGTTGGCTGCACCGTAGATTTGCCGAAATCTCACAGACTTTCAAGCGATGATTATTTGATTGAAAGCAACTGCCTCAGCTCTACTGTGTGTTTCTGCGTCTTTTAGCTCCTTGTTTTAGTTGTTTTAGATGTTTACCCCTTCAGGAAACAGCTGAATGTCTGGGCCTCTGGTGTAGCCCACGGATGTTTAGACCAAGTCGTCCATGTGCCGTTTATACCGTCCGATTAGCAACTTGAGTGCAGAGAATGTTGTTGGAGTTGAGAGAAGACGTCTACGAATGGATTGTTTCACAGTCAAAGATATTCCCCTCCTACCTGACCAGATCAACACATCTCCAAATGATTGCTAATGTTGCTGGATGTATATGTATATATGTATGTATATGATGTATATATGTTGCACTGGGCTTGGTACTGTATCCACGTCAGGGATGCTGTCACGCCTCTCCCTTTGTGTTCCCCCACAGTGAAGTACATCCGCGAGGTTTCCCCGCTCTTCAAGAAGCCGTCCCTGGTTGCTGACCTACCATGGGATGGCGTCCGCCCACAGTCGCCCAGCTACAGTGGCAGTGAGGACTCTGGGTCTCCCAAACACAGTTCGTCCTCCTCCAAGGACAGAAAGGTCATCAGCCTAAAGATGTGCTTCATCAGCAGGAACCTCACCATGCCAGACCTGGAGAACAGGTCTGATATAAGACTCCTACATGTTTGAGTGTGAGAGGGAATAGCTGAGTATGAGTTTAGGTGTGGTTGGGTGTGTTTTACTGCTGCGTGCTGTTTCTCTTCCTCTGTCCAACTTGTTTTGACAGACAGCAAATAATAGCATTTATGTGAAATATTTATATTAAAATATATATTTGGATGTCTGGAAATTAGTAAAATTCCAAAGTTATTATTATTCAATTGTATTTGTCAAGTCGATGGATGAAGATATTCAAACATGTGTGTTGTATTTTGAAGTATATTAAACAAGTTTACTTGTCTTAGGAATCTCCCTGCACATGTTTAACTTCCCTTTCAGACTGTTGGAGCTCCACTCCCCAGACGGCCAGCACACGGTGGTGCTGCGCTGTAAGGACGGCCCCTCCGCCAACTCCTGGTTCACCGCCATCCACACCAACATCGCCGCCCTGCTGCCACATACGCTGGCCCACATCAACTCCTACCTTGGGGCCTCGGCCTCCACACACCCCCACCTCAAACACATCGGGTGGCTGGCTGAACAGGTACTTCTCCCACTGCATACTTTTACCCACTTTGAGAGTATTAATCATATTGTTATATTAGATCCTCTGATTCTTTAATGATATTACAAATACTCCATAATGTGACATATATATATATATATATATATATACAGTATATATACAATATTTTCTCTCCAGGCATCCAGAGTAGTAGATGCAGCACATACTTAGCCTTAGCCTAGCTTAGCACAACCACAGCAAGGGGGGAACTTTTCATTTATAACATTTCATTATGGTACCATAAGAAAAGATTTTAAGATTTAACACATATCAAAGTAATGTTATATATTCAGGATACATTAGTTATGTTCCTCTAAACGTACATGGAATCTGTTTATTTTCACTGGACTCCAAACATCCGGGCCGGCACCGACTCCTCCTGTGTGCTGCTGAAGTAGCCTCAGCCCTTCGTCTTAGTGCAGGTCCAGGATGAAGACTCTGAATATCTTTTCACTTAAATGACGTCTTCATGTTCATGTAGTTGTCTGGCTGTTTACGGGGTTAAACACAATACACTGATGAATGTTTCCATTTCATCACATCACTTCCTGTTGAGCCCCCCTGCTCACCACAGTGGTGCTCACCAAATGTAACTCCACTCACACTCCAGTCATGCCTGATACACACAGTACTGCCCTTTGTACTACATAATCACAGATTTACTTCAGAGGGTAAGGGATGGTATGTGTCACTATTTTGTTAACAACACATTATTTTTGTAATATTGTTTGACTAAAACGATCACTCGGGCATTGCCACATTGTGCTGGGGACATAAGGCCATTATCTGTATCTCTATCTGAATCCGAGTAGAAGACCAGAAGGATGTACGCGTCTTTGTTCTTGTGTTTTTTGCAACAATTATGATGGGACTAGTACAGACGTAACCAAGTTAACGTTTCATCATGACTTGTCTTGTTTAGGTCCAGCTGGAAGGTGGGCGGCAGCAGCACCGGCCGGTGGTCATGGCATTGACAGAGAAGGACATCCTGCTGTTTGAATGTGTGCCGTGGAGTCGAGAGTCCTGGTCCACACCTCTGCTCACACACCCACTGCTCGCCACGCGGTAAAAGCTTCAGTGTATATGTTCACTGATTTATGGGGGGTTGCTGAAAGATGACACTCTCTCATTTAAATCAAAGTAAAAGAATCTTTCAGGCCAGTGTTCACCTGTTGGTATGAGAGGTACCATTTGTCTTTAAGTAAATCTGTGTACTTTCATGTCCACCTGCAGACTGGTTCACTCTGGCAGTGCCCGTGGTTCTCCTGCCCAGGGCTCAGACCTGCTGTTTGCCACTCGGACGGGCACAGGACGGGGCATCGAATCCCACATCTTCAGAGTGGAGACCCACTGGGATCTTTCATCATGGACGCGAGCGCTGGTGCAGGGTGCACACGCCGCCGCAGAGCTCATTAAAGAAGTCTCCATCGGTGAGTGTGTGTGTGTGTGTGTGTTTGTGTGTGTAAACATGAGCAGGGTTCATTTGGAAACAGTTTGCAGGCTGTTTCTATTTCACTTGTACAATGTTGTCTAACAGGCAGTCAAACCTGCCTCCCAACATTCAGCTGTGGAATGTAACTCGTGCTGTCACCGTGTCCAGTTATAGGTACTTGTACTTAACATGGGTATCTCTATTCAATACTTCTTTTTACTTCCACTCCACTGCACATTCGAGGTAATACAGTGGGTACGGAAAGTATTCAGACCCCTTTAAATGATAGTTCAGTTTTTCTTTTTTAATAAATTTTCAAACATTTCTACATGTCTGTGTTTTCCTGTGAAGATGAGGTGCTGAGTTACATTAATGAGGAGTGAAATGAACTCTTTTGATTTTAGCAAATGGCTGCAATGAAACAAAGAGTGAAACATATAAAGGGGTCTGAATACTTTCTGTACCCACTGTATTGTCCATTTTACTCCATTACCTTCATCATCTAAAGAGTCCAATTGATTTGTCAGGAGTTGTTAGAAACTGAATGAGACGAATATTCATCATCAGTTGCTCCGCTGGATGAGCCGATCTTCTTTCTTGATGGACATTTGAGATGAACAACAGTCCAGCTGATAGAGCCCTGAGTGCTCCCGTGCCCATTAGGATGAATGCATGCGTGCTTGTTGTGCTGATAGTACACAGTATATCCGTATGTGTGGTTTGTGTCCCCTCACACACGGATTGACACCAGGTTGGTAGAGTGAAGAGTGAGCAGAGGATGTGGGTGCACCTTTGTGCATGTGAACATACCAGGATGCCAATTGGACGAAACATGTTCTTTAGATGTTTCTGCTTGTAGAGGGATCCTCTTAATTGTCCCAGTGCTTTCACAGTGACAGAAACCCTGTGCAGTGTGCAGCGGCTCAGAAGGAAAAGCAGAAGTTGGAGCCATCAGAGGAGAAAGTTTCCACTCAGTGCAGAACAATAGTTGGCTGCAGAAACTATTTTTTTTCTTTTTTCTTTTCCCCGTCCTGCTACACATGCACACACATACACACACACACACACACACACACACACACACACACACACACACACACACACACACAGTTGTGCAGGGACATTCCAATCCATTCAAGTTACAGTAATACAATTCTTTCTGATCAGATGAGCTCAGTTAAACCTGCCCCCCCCCACAGAGGGTTTCTACATAATAGACCCACATGTCTTTGGTCAACAACGGAGAGGAACATACTGTCCAGTTTCATTTAGATGATGCAGATCAACCTTGTCAGAGTTATTAATCCTCTGATATTTTTTTTTCACTGGTGTAGATAAAATAAGTTAGCAAATGACCTACCAGACAGAATGTGGAAGAAATCTAGTCTGCTGTCAACACATGATATAAATTCAGATTCATGTGCGTCTATGACTCACCCTCCCTCCTCCTCCTCCTCCCATTCCTTCCTCTCTCCCCCAGGTTGCACATGGAACAGACAAGACGTTCGGCTGACGCTGCACTATGAGAAGGGCTTCACTGTGACGAGAGAGCCGGCCGACCCAGCCGGGGGTGTGGTGTTGTTCAGATACCCCTACGAGAAGCTCAAAATGTCTGCTGACGATGGAATACGCAACCTTTACCTCGACTTTGGGGGCCCAGAGGGAGAAATGGTAAGTTTTGACCGAAAAGAACACGCACACATTCGATCACACATACGTTATCGTGGCTGAGCTGTGGGTCACATAACGATGATGCAGTGATGATTCCAAAAAATGATTCTGTCTGACAAATTAAATCAACTTTCAATATCAACTCGGCTTACTTGGAACCTTCACGGATACCAAAAATAATTATCAAAAGGAAAACAACACAATTGGTTCTAGTTGAGTCAAGGCAGTACCAGGTTGTGGAAAGTCCTGAATGTGACACCATTGTTTTGGAAAATTTTAAATATCTGAATTATAAACATGTGCTGTTAACTTCCTAACAGATGCTAGAAAGGGAGGAGGGGGCGGAGCCTCATCCTGCAGAATGACATATCTTATCTAAACCCTTCTGAAAGCCCTTTTTAGTAAACCACCAATGATAGAATTTATAAACTCATATCTGCATTCTAGCATTTGTAAGAATGGTAACAACTGATTCCTCTAACTTTCTCTCTCTTTCCCTCCTTCGCTCCGTCCGTCAGGTATTTGACCTCCACTCGGGTCCAAAGCCGGTGGTGTTTGTGCTCCACTCCTTCCTGTCAGCCAAGCTCACTCGTATGGGCCTGCTTACGTGAAGTAACCAACAGCGGCCTGGACCGCAGGTCACCGACAAGTCCAGGCACAACAGGGAGGGGGAGCACGCTGTCAGAATGCTACACGTGGGGGTTACATAGTTATTTCTTCTTTTGTTTTTGCAATCTTTCCATTCACAGCTAAAGTTAGGCAGCAGGTGGCACGACAGGGATGATTTGACCCCTGAGTCCATTCGTTGATTGTCTCAAAAACGTGCCTTCTATTCTACCTTCCCCTGCGCCTCCGACAGATGTTATATAGCAGGGTCGGGCTAACAGTAAGTGGCACTTTGCATGAAGTTCTCAGGTGTTTAGAAAAGGGTTATGATATAATCATGGCTAGTAACAATCACATAACATTCCATGTGACAACGTATTAGAGTTCATTGTAACTAGGTGACACAAGGACATGACCAGTGCACTTCAAGTTAGGTTTTGCTAAAGATTAGGAAGGACTAGAAAAGAAATAGCACAGCCAAGCACAGATTGGTGAACCCCCCCCGTTCTTACTCGATGCCTATCATTCCATAACAGCCTTCAGTGTACTACGCTCTTTTTATGTACTTGCTTGTCTTTGTGTCGACAGATGAGAGAAAGATGCAGTGTGTGCGTGCGTGTGTGTGTGCATGTGTGTGTGTACTACATGCTTCTGTTGGCTGGATAGTGAACCTGCCTGCCTTCTGTCTGACAGACTGCAGCACATGATCCCAAGCTACTCTTGTAATCAGGATCGCCAACTGTGCCTTTTTACGTGTAGTCAAAGTCATTCTTTGTAATGTTTCCTTTTTTATTTCATACACAATAAGAGCATTGCAAGCTTTCAAACATGCAGGAGCAATAGTATTCCTCTTAGTGTAAACCATGTTACTTTGTCGTTATGATTTGTAAGTGTATATCGCATGATAGCATGACTTCCCTACATTGAGCTAACATGGATGCTGTATCAGATGAGAATATATGACTACACCACATTTTACCTTCATTCCATCACCTCCACTCTCATCCACCCAATGATGCGATTGTCTCATTCCACTCTGCTTGAGATTACTCGTCGCCTTCTACCTTTCCTTGTGTACGAGAGACTTTTATACAGGCGGGCTTGAGTTGGGCCATCACATGACCGCAGTACTCATATATTTGAATAATCCGAATTGTATTGGGCAAAGAATTGTCTGCTTCTATGAATACCTGCATTGGAGAATGTAATTGTACATCTGGTGTCTATCAACTGTCCCCTGCTGAGAGGAATTTGAAGAAAAATTCTCACAATCTTTTCCAACAACTGATCATCATCACTGGACCTGAATATGGAACTTCTGTTGTTTGAAACAGTTGTTGTGTAGGTTCAAAGATGTCATTGAACTCTTTCCGTGTATGCCCTCACTCGTTTATAACCTTGGACATCCTCCGCATTGATGCTGTGAGTGAGTTTGTAGATGTCTGTCTCTGATGTTCACTCTGGTCCAGGGTTCCTGAAGATGGAATGTTCCATGTTTCAGTCGCATGGTGACAACGGAGCAAAAGACCATAAAATGTGACTGCTAGCCCCACAAAAGCTAATAAGAGGAACTTAAGCTAAGACTGTTAAGACCCAATGTTTAAAATCTATGTTTACAACCCCATTGTAGATCTTTTGATATATGACTGTTACAACAGCCATTTCTTTTTACTTTCTGCTGTAACTACGGTACCTTTTACTTCCAGGCTACTTTAAGTTGGCTTAAAGTAGCCTAATAACAATTCTCTTGTTGGTTCATCTATTCTGCCCAGTGCTTCTGTCAAGTCTTAACTCATCTATGAGTTCAGCATGACTGTAATTAACAAATTCTCCTAAGCTTCAGTGGGTTCACAATACACGTCTCTAAAGGAAACCTTCAATAGAGCCACTGTGTTGTGTTCTTTTGGACCTCAGACAACGAACCATTGTGTCCATCCACTGTTCCACAGGAAAACAAGATAACACCTCTGTCCTCGGATCCGGAACACAAGTTCCCAACTGAATGACCTCCATTCTATTTCAGACTCTGGTGTGATGATTTGAACATTTTGTTTTTGGCTTCTTTATGACAGTTAAATGCAAAACCATATAGACCCTGTAGCCATCCTCTTTTTAAAGCTATGATTAATCAGTGTCTGTGTTAAATGAGAATCAGACCTTGATTTACTCAAAGAATCATGTTTACGTGGGAGGTTGGGGTCCTGATCCATCAGCATTTGAAGTAAACCACCATTCCACTTTTTTCACAACACTTCAAGTTATTCATGTTTTTCTCACCTGTTGTACACATGTGATTGTCTGACGTTGGTCATTCTTCGAGAGAGGCCGTCCATCTTTGAGCCAGATGCAACTTTGAAACCCCTTTATACTTCTGAATGTACACATCCTCCTTTCTCTTAGTTCTGAACTCCTGTCTATGCAAAGCAATGCTTCAGAGAAGTGGTTCTTGAACCAAAGGTAACATCTGTGGCAGCTTGCGTCCAACACAATCATTAAACGGAAAAGTCAAGAGAGGATTAAGTGCTGCTGAAAATAAACTGTCATATGCAAAGTATTTTAGACTTCCTATCAAGATACAGCATACAATCTATGATAGCAATTGTATAATCTCCAGTGTAAATACCTGCCAATAAAACAGCTACAATACATGAGTTTTAGTACTTTGATGTTTTCTTTACCTTTAATAGACAACATATATTTAGTATCATTTGCCATCATCACAGTTTATCTTCAAAATGGTGTGTGTTTTAAAGGTCTGGGAGTTGAGTTTGGGCTTTTTCAACCCCTTGTCATGTACATCTGACATGGAGATACTGTGGCCGCCAGATGGCAGCAACAACAACAACTAACAACAACAACAACTGCATGTATTCTTTCCATTCTTTTAGCCAAAATTATTGAAAAATATCAACCTTTGTTTTCAAGTAAAAATTGTTCATATATTTCAACATATCAACGAAAATTAAATTGGTATTGTATTCAACCATTCAGTCAGCGTTCGCTTTTCACTGGTTTTATTTCGAAGCCGGAAGTTCCACCGCCTTGCTATGTGTAGGGTTTGTTGGTCTCACTTAGTTGAGGCAGAGCTGTCATCTGAGCTAGCTAGCTAGCGTTCCTGGATTAGCCACTGTATTGTCATGTCGAAGGCAACCTGTCCCCTCCCAACACAGGACAGTTAACCTAACGGTTTCTTCGCACATCCGCAGACGGGAGGTGTAGAGGACGTACATCTGGGCGGATCGCAGAAGCGTGAGATGAAATGACAACGTCAACATTACAGGTGGAGCAGGGAAGCTTGACATTAGCCAACTGCCTGTTTTACTTTAGCTGTAGCTTGAATACTGATGGGCAGCTAACAGCTGAAGCTACAAACGCTAGCGTTGTTAGCAAGTCAGTTTCGATAATATAATTGAGCTTCCATTACATCATATTTCTTGAAAATATTACTGTAACGTTATTGATATATTTTTTTCCGTACCACCTAGCTAGACAATAACGTTATATGTAGAGTAGTAAGGAATCATTATATTGGCTATATTAAATTGCTAGCTTCTGTTCTGTTAGAGGATGTTTATAGCGGTTACAGCAGCAACTCTCACCGTTAGCTGGGCTGTGCCCCTGATTGCACTACAGTTAACACACAAAAACAATGGCTTACATTATGTAATAATTTAGCCTGGCGTTCGGTTAAATAAAGTAATTAGGATCATAGGGTCCAATTGCTATATTATTAAGGCATGACGCTATAATACACACTTTGGTTGAAACCCCAGAGATAGCATGACAAGCACGTGTGTACACCCACTGTTATTCTTATAGCTCTCTCCCTCTGCCTCTTTTTCATTTGCAGAAAGCGATTGATCTTGTAACCAAAGCCACAGAGGAAGACAAGGCAAAGAATTATGAGGAGGCATTGCGGCTTTACCAGCATGCTGTGGAATATTTCCTACATGCCATCAAATGTGAGTCCTGCAGCCAGACAGTAACATGAACAAGATTTACACCCTTCTGCTGGGACATTATTTCATTCACACCGTTGCATGGAATTTGTTTTTCTCTTTTAGACGAGGCCCACAGCGACAAGGCGAAGGAGAGCATAAGAGCAAAGTGTATGCAGTATCTGGACAGAGCGGAGAAACTTAAGGACTATCTGAAGAATAAAGACAAACAGGGCAAGAAGCCTGTGAAGGAGGCGCAGAGCAATGACAAGTAGGCAAATATTCTCCTGCGTTGTCGGAGTGTCAAACCCAGAACTATCTTTATTAATGTAAACCTTTCTTCATGTGTGTGTTTGGTCTAGAAGTGATAGTGACAGCGAGGGAGAAAACCCAGAGAAGAAGAAACTACAGGAGCAACTTATGGGTGAGTAAGTGAGCAGGGTCTCTGTAGGTTCCTGCAGGGAAAGAAACCAACTGATAAGAACTTAGAGCAAAACTGTAGTTGTACTTATTATTAGTAGCAGTCATGAGACAAGGGAAATGATGAGGTCTTATTTGTGCTTGGTCTAAAGGTGAATGATTTCCATCATATGTTAACGACTTCTGTATTGTGAGGGTGTTAGTAATGGTCTTTGCGTGCCAGGTGCTATTGTAATGGAAAAGCCCAATGTCAGTTGGAACGATGTGGCTGGACTGGAGGGGGCCAAGGAAGCTCTGAAGGAAGCTGTCATCCTTCCCATCAAATTCCCTCACCTCTTCACAGGTACTGTCCTTACACTCACAAATTCAAAAAGACATTCAGTAAATTCACTTTTATGTCTGTTTGTAAGTATAATTTGATGTTATCCATTGTTGAAATAATAATAATAGTGTAATAATGAAGGGTAAACCTACATCTAAACCTTTGGCAGCAATATTGTATTTACATCACAAGTCGGATTGAGATTTACTTCAACATTACAGCATACATACATACCTACTTTACATACATACAGAAAATCTAATGCATCCGACAGCAACAGTCAGAGCAGACTGTCAGTCAGGCAGACAGCAGCTTCTACTCATCACACATGCACTAGACCAGGGTCGGCAACCCGTGGCGAATTATTATAAAGAAGAATAAAAACTAAAAATAACAATTGATACATACTAGAAAGTACGCTTTTAAATAAATTCCAATCCCTCTATATGTGAAATATAACTACATATGAAACTGTATAAGCTGTGTTATCTTCATTTTAAGAGTAAAATAGGTTCCTGCGGCTCCAGATGACTTTTATTTTGTGGGAGGGGGGCCAAAATGGCTCTTCAGATAGTAAAGGTTGCTGACCCCTGCAAGAAATTCGACAACCTCACAATTTAGCTTTTGTGCTCAAGTTTCCTTCTTATCGATCTCACTAACCTCAACACACATTGTATAATCCATCTAAGCATGTTGAACCAGCTTCGGGACATTTACAAGTGCATTGGAAGTCTCAGCTTACCTGCAGCACATTAAACAGCATGTAAATGTACCTACGACAGTCAGTTGAGTCCTGTTACATGGTGCTGCCGTGCTCACACTTGAATATACCTGCTATTAACAAGTTGCTTTGTTTTAATACAAATCTAGTAACAGTACATTCAAATCATGTTGAATGATATAATGAACATAGTATATAGGTAGGTAGGTAGATACTTTATTTATCCCGAGGGAAATTCAAGGTATACAGAGCAAATATAAGGGAAAATGTGAATAAAAAAAATCATAATATAAGAAATA
>CAAKHC010014489.1:0-11017 GCA_901007825.1 Macroramphosus scolopax | reverse complement strand
GGGGGGGGGGGGGGGGGGGGGGGTGTTGTTATATTTGACATTTTCATTAACTTCTCTGAAGATATGACCAGCACCTTAAAGAAACATTGCATGTTTAAGGTGATGATAATCACTGATGTGTAGCATGTCCTGCTGGAGGTCGGCACTGGTCAACGTGCTTCTAGCTGCTAAACGTTCTCCAAACCCAGCAAAGCAAACAACAAGCTTCAGGTCTGGTTATCAGTCTCAGCTTGTTCCTCAGAATAACAGCCTGCATCACCACAACAAAGACACACTCTCAGAAGTGAAGTGTGCTTTCACCCGCACGCCTACGATGAACACACACATCAGCGGTCGCTGAGTTCACCTCAGTGTGATTCAGACTTGTCACCTACAAACGGTTTTCAAGACGTGTTGAGTGAATTGAGATTCGCACACTCACAAGACTTAAAAACAGAAGTTTGAGGAAATTTGTGTTTAGTTTCTCTCCATTGAGGCCAAAAACAGGAAGTGGGAATACGGACGAGAGAAGACGTAATTCAAAACACAACACGACAGTTCTACTTCGGTTGTTGTTTCTCCGTCTAAGAATAAAACGTTGTTCATTCAGGTTTTGCCTCACGACTCGAGTTTCATTGTGAATCCGATGACAACTGACTCACGAGGAGTTGCAGGAGATGCAAGAGGACATTCTGTCAATAAAACTTCTACAAAAATGTTTTTGGAACATGTCATGTTCAATGCATGAAACTCAGGTGCAGAGAAGATGGTATCCAAAATACAGAAACATAAACAACTAGCGCTGCAAGCAACACTGAACCAGCTGGATATAAATATTCTTGGGAGCGTTTTGTAATTGTACTCGGGGACACCTGAAGTTCCCACCTACCCTTCAACTCCTCCTCCTCCTCCTCGGGCGCCGCCCACTGCTCGTCGTGTCTTTGCTGTTAGCAAACACCTGAGTGCTCATGTTCTTTTCCGTTTCCTCTGCTCCTGTTCAGAACCAGCTTGCCAAGGCTCTGTATGACAACACCGCCGAGTGTGCAGATGAGCTGGCCTTCAGGAAGGGCGACATCATCATGGTGATGGATCAGAACGTGGCCGGCACCAGCGGGTGGTGGATGTGCTCTCTGTACGGGCGGCACGGGATGGCCCCCGCAAACAGACTGCAGCTCTTACCACACACTCGGAGCACCGCGGACTCCCCCAGCCAGGTCACAGAGAGAGACAAATCAAGTGATGCAACAATGGAGGACGGTGTGCAGAATATATACCAGATCCCAAGTGTCCCCCGGAACTCCAGCAGCCAGCAGTGCCATGCTTATGAACGTATGGACATGTTCTACAAGACCCCGTCTCCCTCAGCAGCTCTGAAATGTCCACCCCGTGTTGCACTTAAGAATAGAGCAGAAGGACCCGAGGAAAACAAGGTAATGCATGTGTATGTGTTCATTATATAGAAGTCTGTCTACTGCACCCGAGGTCAACGTTGGTCTTCTTACTTGGGAAGTGTTAACTCTGATGATTAGAGGGAGGCTGGTGCAGAAATGCAACGCTATGAAACCCCTGCTGGTGAAAAGAGCTTACAGATGGGGACCGGGGGCCCCTCCATGGGGACGGGCATGCAGCACTGGGATCTTAATGGGCCTGTAAAAGAGAAACAGACACAGACATCAGACACTTTTAACTGCAAACAGCAGCTCATGCCGTTACGGACCCCAGAAAGAAAGAGGTGTCTGTAGGGGTGCTTGTACAGAAGGAGGGGAGACATTTACCCACATGTTGGCTGCTTCCTCTCCTGCTACAGGGGATCCGATTCACTTCAACAGCAGCCACCGAATATTCATTGAGCAGCAGGGTTCCTATTATGGAATTGGGTTAAGTGGTAAAATGCGTGTATATGATGTCTTTCTGCGGAGCTCTAAAGGGCTTCAGAGTAAAGCTGCTCCATAAATGTCTGGTTACAGAGGTCCGTTAGGGAGATGCAGCTTGGATCAAAGCAGCCAAGTGCTGCCGGTCACAACCAATATTACAGTCTGTCTGTTGCTTGCAGCCTTTACTCCTCAGCACAATGTCTGGTCCTACAGGGGACGTTTACGATGTCCCAGGCCAAAGACGGAGGGGCTTCCTTCACAAAGTGAGGCTCTGCAAACGTACACTACAATATATATACACACCAGTTGGAAGTGGAGATGAATCATACAGCAGGAGAGGGGAGTGGACTGTCTCACAGGCATCCTCACTATTGTATCATATTCTCATTTCAGGCATCAACAACTCCGAGACATATGACCCGAAAACACTCACTGATCCCGATATCAGAGCTGGAGAAGAGGTTTGAGTCTCCAGAGGCGTTGAGGAGCAGTCCAAGAGACTCTTACGTAAGTTTCAGATTTCTGGACAGATTATTGAAGCAATGAGCCAATGATCACTTGTAAATGCAGAGTCAGAATTACCACGTTTTTGTTCTCATTGTTCACCTTTGCTGAGCATTCAGCATGTTTCAAATTAATTCTGGAACATGTTCCAAATGTCCAAACTCACCTGAAACACATCAAACCTCCTCCCTCATACCTCTGGAAGGTCTCTGTTTGGGGTGTTAATGCAGTGAATTGTACCAATTCAAGGTAGCTGTGGACTTTTAGGACAAACTCCTCTCAAAGACATTCATAGACAAAACATTCAATATGAATATGAAGCGCTAGCTTGTTCAGATTACCTACAAATTGTACCTTTAAAGAATGTTTGACAGAGCAGTCCGAACCCCATCTTGCTTTCACACCTCTGCACATCTGGCCACATTTTATAGGAGTTTAAGTAATTGTAGCCACGACTGCTCCAACTCCTCCAGGTCTGACTCGTTAACAGGTGTTATAGTGGACAATGTAAAGCACCTCATGTGTATATTACATTGGCATTTATTTTCCATTAAGTGTAAATATAATTTGAATTGTTCTTGTGCACAGATTTATGCCGTTCCACCACCACTGCCTCAGGATCCAAACTATGACATCCCCGTTCCCTCAGCTAAGGAAGCCCAACATAAAATGATGGGTGGCTACAGCACCCTTCCCAATCCCTGCAAGACTGAGTGGATCTATGATGTGCCAATGGGTCTAGAAAAACAATGTCCATCCCAAAGCACCTATGACACCCTGCCCTCCAAGCTCATTGGCAGGCAGCTCTATGACACGCTTCCATTGCGCATTTGGCCAGAAGAAACCGGCAGTCCGACTCCGTCACTTTATGATATTCCAAAACCAAGTTCGTTTGACCTTGTGAGTCCACCCAAAGTGCTTCCAAGGCTTCCAATCTATGACAAGCCCCCGACTCAAAGGCCTACAGATAGTTTACCTCCACCGAGCAAGGAATCTCTTCCCCGAGTTGTCAGCGATCCACCTGGTGATCATATACCTCTGGAGTGCAGGGGTGACTCCAGTATCGTTCATGAACTCAAAAGAGGGCGTCTGCATCAGATGACGAAGTTTCTGGCCCATACATCTTTCCTAGAGCTTAAAGGGAGTGGGGGGTCCCTGGTTCAGGACGATGACGAGCTTGGCCGAAGCTTGCGTCTCTCTATAGCAGAAAGTCAAAGGATCAGCACAGCCTCCAGCTCCTCCACCAGCTCCTGCGACTCTCTGGCTCTGAGTTGTTCTCCTGAGCCTCTTCGAGAAGTGACGCTCAGCCAGAATGAGGCCTGCTGCAGACTTTTGGACCTGCAGGAGTCCGTTTGCATGGCCGTACCACGGCTCATGGAGTTTGTCAGCAGTCAATGGAGGAGCAAAGACCATTTGGAGAAACACCTGGAGGAGATTAAAGATGCAGCAGAAGGGGTCGCATGTTCCTTGACATGCTTTCTAAGTTTTGCCTTGGACAGTAAGGGGAATGCCAAACGTTTGACTGATATGAACCTTCAGACCAGGCTGTGTAAACAGCTGTCCATTGTGGAGGACTCAGGTGTGATCCTTCAGCAAACATTGAGTGCTCTGAACATGGCCAGCTGGCCTCTCGACACACTTTGTCAGGACCCGGGGCAGGTCCAGATACCTGACCAGTTGGAGCGCTTCGTCATGGTGGCCCGCACCGTGCCCGAGGACGTTAAACGCCTGGTGTCCATCATCAATGCCAACAGCAAGCTACTGTTCAGACCTGCCCAGAAGAATCCAGACACTCTGAACAACTCAAGTGAGAAAGAAACAAAGAAGAGTCTGGACTTGAGTCAGCGGCAAGGAGACTTGGTGGAGGACGACCGTGACTACGTAGAGTTGCAGGTTAAAACTTCATCTTCTTTGTTTATATCGTATTTTATTGGGTAAATAAATGAAAAGCTAATTTCTTCACTTTGTTTAGCAATGACTTTGCTTTTGACCTTTTCTCAGACAAAGAATGATTTTGAAAAACAGGAAATGGAAGTTCAGAAGGAACCGAAGGTCAAAGCCACACCGGCTTCGAACGCGGCGCAGGTGAGTGTCTGATGAACACGAGGGAGATGTTAGTACTAACAGGGCATGATGAGATCAAAAACTAATTATTATTGTGAATGATTTGTTCTGCCCCATTCTTCCACCGTGTAGGCAAATAACAAGCGTCATTCCTCTGAGTCTTGCTGTGGCACAGAAGAACCTCGACCTGCTTCTCAGTCGGAGCACTGCCGGCTCTACTTCGGCGCTCTGCAGAAGGCCATCAGGGGATTCATAGGCAGCCTGCAGGACGGCCAGCCACCAGAGAAATTCATCTCGCAGAGTAAACTGGTGATCATGGTGGGTCAGAGGCTGGTGAACACCCTGTGCAGGGAGGCCCAACGTGGAGGCTCCAGCCAGAGCCTCCTGTGTAAGAGCAACCACCTGTGTGCTCTCCTGAAGCAGCTGGCGGTGGCCACCAAGAAGGCGGCGCTGCACTTTCCAGATAAGCAAGTTCTGCTTGACGCTCAAGAGTTTGCAAAAGAACTGGCCCAAAGAGCACAGCACTTTCGGATATCGCTTGACCTTTGAGACCACAGATACAGCACAGGATGTGTATATACAATCAGAACGAGTGTTGATTCATCAGTCAGCTGTTTCATTATTAATTCATTTCAAGCAGCACAGGTCAAATATGGAGTTGGATTCGTAACACAATTAGATGCAACACATTTTTGTTTTGAGATCCAAACTAGCTCACACACAGGAAGCTTTACCGAAGCCACTTTAAAATGCAATGCGAGAGTGAACTATGAACTGAATTTGTTTTTATATAAGTTACAAACATTTTATAGTCTCTGAGTATTGTTTGCCATGTGGATGTTTTATGTATTTAATCATTGTATTGTGTAAGAGTTATTTCCTGGAGGGAAGCAGTTTGGAATGGACGACGGTACTCTTTGTGCATATCTATGTAAATAATCCAAAAAGTGTGTAATGCATTCCCACATTTTTGTCAGCAAAAGATTGAATACAAAACATGCTGGAATTTAATATTTGATATCAGAAATAAAAAGGTGAAACCCATTCAGTGTCTGTCGTAAGAATCTCTGAAGAATTTCAAAGAAAAATCGATTTGTTAGGTTACAACATTCTACTGAAATGATCCGAGGTCGGTGTGGACGCACGACAGGAACAGTGTGGTAGAACTTCAGGGTCTGAAACAAGATCTCACTGCAGGAGGCAAACCACTCGCATGTCAGTAATATCTACAAGACAAGTTCTCTCCCCACTATTAAAGACACTTCCTTTTTCAGAATTTCAGTTTCTCTGATAACATATTCACTAGCATCTCTTTTCAAGATTGCACACATGTGATATGTGCATTTTGAAGTGTTGGGGTTGAAGAAAAAAACTCAATTGTAGACGAGACAAACAACAGTCAGACACCTGTCATCAATCTATCGGGTATGATTCATTGGTTCAAGGACGGTAAGTCAAAGGCTGACTGACATATTATCATATTATATATCATATATATATATATATATATATATATATATATATATATATATATATATATATTGATATTATATATCAATAACTTACATACAGAAACGTATGTTCAATAATGTGCAATTCCACGAACGTATCAACTTATTCATTTTACTTAATTCCTTCACTTGTTACTTATTACTTATTTTGTTTGGTAAATGCTCTTTAACGTGTGCACTGCCCCCTTTGCTACTGTAATGCGTAAATTTCTCCGTCGTGAGACATTAAAGGTTTTCTGATTCTGATTCTGATATTAGGATGAGAAAGTTCTGGCACCTCAACTATTGACAGACTAGTAATCGATGCTGCCCTCTAGTGAGCGAACATGGTACCACTCACATGTTTTGCCACTTTTCATCACCAAACTGATCTTATAGATGTCTCTCATGCTGCTAAAGCAACTGCATGAAACTCTTCCTCCACCTCCTCTAGCCTTGCCTGAAAGTCATTGCCTTCATCCTCCTTTGTCTTTATGAAAAAGTTTCTAAAATAGTAGCCTCTGCATTAGCTAACTAGACCAGGAGAGATCTTACACTGGACCTTTTGGCCTTACTGAGCCATGTTTGGTGGGACTGAGCTGAAGCTGCAACAAAAAGTCCAAAAGTCAGAGGGTTTTTAAAGCTGAAGAAGCAAACGTGCATTCTGCTGTTTAGTGAGGGAAGTGAAAGACTTACAGTAACTGGTTGTCCCATCAAAGTACTAACCAAGCTGGACCCAGCTCAGCTTCTGAGATCAGGCTTCCTCAGGGCGGTATTACCCTAAACCATTATTTCATACTACAAGTGCAAAAAATTATCAGCATAATATGAAATAAAACAAGAACTACCAAAATAAATCTTGAAGCCTGTCAACAGCAAAATTGCACACCTTTGTGAAGAAACAGTTTGTCCGTGTTTGGCTGTCGACAACTGAAACAAAATAAGTACACAATGGAAAAATCTCAAATGTGCTGTGGTCATTATTTTCTGTACAAAACAAAGAAACTGTTAACCTACAAGTTATAAGCAAGAAAGACAATTCTGTCCACAGTCTCTGGGTTTAAAGCTGCCCTGTGACAGGGCACAAAGGGCATCATTCACCATGCTTGCATTCACATTAACGAGCAATGAGTCATGTTATTGGCTGCATTTGGAAAAGGATGTTCAGTCCATCAATAGTAATGATGTTAACAAATAAATCAGACAATGAACAGGACATTTAGTGGAATCCCTGCAGGTGTGGTCTTGATAGGTCTTGAAATAAAATCCCCAGTTCTTTAGTCCACCACTAAGACAAGACTGAGTAAAGGCAGATGCCTCCAATTAGAGAGTACTACACCACTTCATCAAGGTTAACATGATCACACAGCACCACACATGTATATCGGTTAGATATGCTCTCACAACTAGTTTTTCTCATGTTTTAAGAGTTAAATTTGAGGTTTGTTTTTACTAGATTTATGATGAAGTTGTTTTCATACATATGTTTTTATAATTGATTAGCATTGGCATATTTTATATTATTTGTGCAATATTTGTATAAATTGAACAAAGCCAGGTCAACTGCCAGAGTTCATCTGTACGCCAAATATTTCCTTTTAAAATGCAACCGCTGAATGTTAGATACTAAAGCATTGGATCCACGGTGTGCTGCTGTGCTGAGTTTCTCTTCATTAGGTGTGAATGTTGTGTATTGCAGATTCATCGAGGTGATGTGTTTCCATACATAATGTGATATGAGAGTCAGGAGCCTTGGCAAGAGAGAGCGGTGCATCCATTGTGCAATAGTTATAACTGTATATAATAATAATCTATGGTTAGAAGTTAGATTCTTGATTTCTCTTTGTCTTAGAATGAATTACAAGGACACACTGACGTGACGTGGACGTGTTTGCGCTCTGACTACTGTAGATGACGTCAAAGAGAAGAAGGTGTCCCAGTGAATCCTGGAGAAACGACCAGAGCTTCATCCCGCTGAGCTCTGCACACGGCGGTGAAGCATCTTGTTCCGCCTCACGTCTCTGGACGGGCCCGTGCGTGATGACGTATGACGTTCGTTTCTCTCTTCCGCTCACTCCGTACAGTCTTGCTCGGACTGACCCGTCACATCAGACATGGCTCCGTGACGGACACATGGCAGCTAACAGCCATGACCAACCAAAACTGAAGATGTATAAATAACAACCTTATAATTCGGTTCCTTTCGTAATTATTCCATCTCCAGCAACACCCAGGTCTATCCGAACGGCTGTCCGTCACTGTCGGGGAGCGGCGTCACTGCATCCCACTCCGGTTTATCTCCCTCTAATATTATAGTCAACTTAAGTTTTTGTCTTTTCTTCATGACCTCAACATGGGTGTTCAAGGCTTCCAAGAATACATAGAAAAGCACTGTCCCAGCGCTGTGGTCTCGGTGGAGCTCCAGAAACTGGCCCGGGGGAGAATGGTTGGAGGTGGCCGGCAAAGACCCCCTCAGAGTCCGCTCAGGCTGCTGGTGGACGCCGAGCACTGCCTCCACCGACTCTATGGAGGCTTCTACACCGACTGGGTCAGCGGGGGCCAGTGGAACCACATGCTGGGCTACCTGGCCGCCCTCTCCAGGGCTTGTTTCAATGGCAACATTCAACTACTGGTGTGCTTCAATGGCGCCTTGGAGAAAGGCCGTCTTCACGAGTGGGTGAAGCGGCAGGTGAACGAAAGACAGACCGCCCAGCAGATCATGAGCCACATCCAGAACAAGGGCACCCCCCCGCCCAAGGTCTGGTTCTTGCCTCCCGTGTGCATGGCCCATTGCATCCGACTGGCGCTCCTCAAGCTCCGCGTAGGGGTGAGTGAACAGTCTGCCCGGGAGCCTGTTGAGCCTCCGGCCGCTAGTCCGGACGTTACGGGCGGCAGACAGACCCACTGGTTAGCTAACCTTGGTTACCTGTGTCCCATGTCATCACCGCCATGATACAAGCTGCTTCCACACAAGTTCATCAGGCTTTGCAATACTGAACTTCTGATTTCCTCCAGTGTTACTGCATGTGATCAACATGGTTATTGATCGTAAATGATAAAAGACACCTGGAAGGCCATGGAGCTAAGGTTAGATAGCATGTTACTGTGGAGGATATTCTCTTACCACTACCATTAAAGTTCCCTGCTGGTGTATGACAGTTAACCAGTTGCCTCTGGGTTTGAACACAGGATGATACCATGAGGGAGCTGATGACAATTAAAGGAATTGTTAGTCGCAGTCTTTAACAATGTTTCACAGAAGTTGCAAGTAACTGCAACTAGCTATTATTTCATGATCATTTCATCTTATTCATATTTCATAGTGATAATATCAGCTTCCCTAAGTCCAAGGCAACATCTTCAGAGGTCTCACTTCTTCTCATTATCTTTCCAGAACCCGAAGCATTCAGGTCATTACTTAGAAATGTCTGAATTCATCCCATTTTACATACAAAAATGGAAAAATGAGGGAGACGCTTGATTTTACTACATTGATTTGGTCAATACAGATGTACAATCCATAAAACAAATGTGTACCGACAGATCCACATTGAATATAGTTTGTTGATGATGAAGATGCTATCAGTCACATTCTTTATGCCGTCGATCCATCTGACTCCTCATGAAAGGAGCCTGTTGAGTCCTGATATGCTAGTTATTAAATGTGGATGAGATCCTTGGATGAAGGACATGCAGAGGCGGATGGGTTCATCTCTTCTTAAACTGAACCAGGATCTATCATTGAGCTCAGCAGTTACAAGTTATCGTCATTTTAACAATGAAGCAATGCAAACTAGTGCAAGTATGGTTAATGCACGGATAATGATGCTGTTTGCAAGCATACTCTCTTGACACAGACACATGGCTACAGTTTGAACACTGCTTATATATTATTTGTTTTTTCTTTGAGTATCCAATACGCTTTGCAAGGCTTCCTGACTGACAGCAGCTCCCTGTGTATAACCTTGTTTCTATAGCTTTTGCTTAAGTCGCTAATGCACCGTGTCTATGTAAGAGATTTATTCTGAAGCTTTAGCATCTAAAGCCTAATTCTTGTCTTCACCACCCCTGCTTAGGTCATCCAGAGTATTGAGGACCACCACCTGGAAGTGATAGCTTTATGCAGGGAGAACTGCTTCCACGGCTTGGTGGCCTACGACTCCGACTATGCACTGTGCAATATCCCGTACTACTTCAGTGCACATGCCCTCAAACTGAGCCGCAATGGCAAAAGCCTCACCACCAGCCAGTATCTGATGCACGAAGTGGCACGGCGGCTTGATCTCAACCCAAATCGTTTTGTCATATTTGCATCACTTTTGGGTTGGTATGACCCTCAATATAAATGGGACTGAGGTTTTTGACACAATACACAGGTTGACATCTGATTCTGTGCGTTTTATAGGAAATCACATACTGCCTGATGAAGACTTGGCTGCCTTTCACTGGAGCTTACTTGGCCCCGAGCATCCCTTAGCATCTTTAAAGGTAAACTATTTTTTTTTAAATCACTATACTGTTAAACAGATGCAAGAATAATGCTGCAGGGCTCTAGACTGCAAAACTAAATATGTGACCATGACTACTTTGAGCCTGTGAAAGTGACAAAATATCTAAGTGGCCCAATCTGGCAACCTATAAATCTGCCAAGCCGGCCTAATCTGTCAATCCATTTCATTTGATAGCACCCATCTTTCAAAAAGCGTTTGATAGCAGATTTTTTTAAAAAGCTCAATGAGGAGAGTTGCAGTGATTTATACTCCCCAACAGGTGCAGGTACCTCAGACTTTACACTTGAAGTCCGTGTTCCACACGAAGATCGGCGCTGTATTAATGTTATCAGACAGCATCTCCGACATCCTCACTCAATCTGATGAATAGTGACAGAAGATCATAGTTGTAGTGTTGCAGGAATTTCTAAACTAAATACAGCCTGGACAGATTCATCTGCTCTCACTACTAACGACTCAGGCTGACCTGGATGTTTCATATGTGGAGAGAACTTAGCAACCAACCAAAAATATAATGTTGAAAGACATTTCCAGAACAACAAACTGCATTTGATGAAAGTAGATGAAAGAAAACGAGTGATTTCTGACCTGCTGC